>JAJJWW010017383.1:0-123255 GCA_023531295.1 Papaver armeniacum
TATGATTAGGGAGGTTAGATAGGAATTAATAATTTAATTATATAAGGGGTAACCCAGCTAGGATATTTGAATCCCTATTTTGTCATTTAGCTATATCCCCCAATTAGATCATATATCCCCCAGTTACGCGTTTTACTTAGAGTACCCTTGAGGACCTACAGAAAGATCCCTATCCAAAGCACCTGTCAATCTACACACAACAATATTTCAATTAATTTTTTTAGAACGCGAAATTGGGGGATATAAAAAGGAATTTGGGGATATAAGAAAAGGACAAAAACTGGATCGGATATCAATTTGGGGTCATCCACATTGTCCCCAAGTATTTTTTAAATCTAATCTACCCATCACTAATCGGGTTTAGTGGTTAATAATAATTAGTAAAAATCTTAAGTATTTGTTAAATGATTAGTGTGTATTTGTATTTGGGTGAATGAGATGAGAGTAGAAAGATGGGATTTTTTTGAGAGGAACTTTTTTGGTGAAAGTGGAGAATTTGATTGTGAAGAGAGAATTGTTGCTAAGAGGTTGAAAATTTGATTTTTTTCTTTGAATCCACCATTGTTGCAGCTGAAATAGCTCGGTACGGCATTGTATTCAACCTAAAAACGATGTCGGCATTTGTTGAAATTTTCATAAATGTTTGCCACTATAGGAGGGGTTCGGGAACAAAATTTCTGGTTTTGATCTTGAGAAACCTATTTATTTTTAGTTTTTAATCGGTCACTTTGCCAACACGATCAGTTAATTCTCGGCATGGCCCGGTACCTATCCGGCATAGTATGTTCTTAAATTTCTATGCGGTACATGATGAAAAGTATCCGGGAAACTTTAATTTTTTAACGACTCTAGGCATTGATAGATTTCTATCGAGCATGCGCACTTAATTCTGGCATTGAATGTTAGTTACCAAGCATGCGGCACCATTTTCCGGCATGGTTCTTCACCAATTCCGGCATGGTCTTCATCACTTCCGGCGATGTAAAAATTTTTATTTACGACATGGTCTTCATCACTCTGGCATGATCTTCATCACTTAGAGCATGGTCTTCATCTATCTGGCATTGTCTTCATCAGCTACGGCATGGTATTCATCACTTCGGCATGGTCTTCATCTATCCGGCATGGTCTTCATCACTTAGAATGTAAAAAGAAAAAAAAATTGTTTTCAAAGTGAGGAGGGTGAGAGAAGGAGAAGAAAATTTGAAAGGAGTAGGAAAATTTCGAATTTGAAAGGGTGGGGAGTAACAAAGCCCCTAACCCTAAAAGAGATTAATAAGAGGTGAAGATGGAAATGGGGATATGATTTTGTTTTTTGATTTTAAGTTTTTTGATTTTTATTTCAAGGGAAGCGTATTTTAGTATTTTTGCCCCCCAAAAACACCCCTTAACGGACCCATTTGGTTGGGAGAAGTATGCATATCCCCCAATTCCTTTTTATATCCCCAAATTTCGCGTTCTTTTTTAACCCAATCAAATCCTCATTTATCTTTTTAAGGGGCTGTTTGGTGATCGCTGTCGTAGGCGTCAAAAATAAATTTCACTTTCTCACTACTCAAAATATAGAATATAGCAAGGGAAAGAAAGGATCGTTCCCACAGAGAGGTCTTGGTTGTCAATATGTTTCAGTTTCTTATGTAAAACTTGAAGGATTTTACGTTTTATAAAAGCAAACTAAAATAAAAGCAAATAAAGAAATAAGCAAAAAAATCAAATAGAAGAGATATTGGTTAAGGATTCATCTTCATTCACAAACATGCTTTTTTGACAAAAAGTAGAATTGATATTTTAATCTCGGCTTTTATCAAAGGCCCTAGGATACTTTGATCGCAAGTTTATCATAAATCTCCTTTTATCATCGACAAACACATTAAAAGATGCGAATATGAATTCTATCTTAGAGAACAACCTAACGTGTAAAAGCACTAATCAAGTTTAATTCCCTAGATGCATTAAGTTCATGAAATCAGGCAATCAATGTTGGTTGAAATACATTGCACAAACAATTTAACAAAGGTCGATTCACTTGTGATTACTAGGATGTATCACTACAAGCAATATTCACAATTATACTACTTGTATTCAAGGATTATCACTTTCGTATAATAAACCCTAAACTATCAATAGATGTGATTACGGAGGTTCCAATTTGCAACTTGACAAAACAAACAATCAATCGTGTTGTAATATGTCAATCATATAACTATATTTTGAAGAGATAAGTGAGCGATAAATATGAGACAAAACTAATATATTGAATCAAGAATCATGTTATGTGAAATCCATAATCCACCAGACAATAGAAAATCTAGCTCATGTTCATGGAGTTCATAACAAGAAGAAAAAGAAAAGCTTTCGTCTTTTACAACCCTAGAACAAAGATAGAGGCAAAGATTGTCCTTCTCATTCAATTCCCATCACTAGACTAGCCAGCTGCCCAATTGAGTCTTCCACAGCCCATTAATTGAGCCGATTAGAATAAGAGTTAAACGGACATATGAGTTGACATGTCTCAAGTAACTTAGTTAACTAAAATCCGGTCGAGTTGTCTATGTCCAGGCTATTTCGGGCTGGTCGGGGCTACTTCCTGCACAATTATGGTTCATACAAACACGTTCATTCATGGCAAGCACCCACAATTCAACCATCTTGCAGCTCTTCCCCTGTATGTAAACAACCCACGGAATTCTGTATTCCAAGCACGACTACCAACACCTCATCAGCTCAACCCACCATCTTGATCCTTCCATGACGCAAGACTGTCATAACGCATGCATCTCAAAACAACCCGAACTTCACTCTCATTTGCTAGTTCGAGTTCAAGCCCGGTTGCATCTTCGATTTCTTTCTTTGCCTCCATAACCACCACGGCCACGGCATAGCTCCTCACCCATCCTAACATTCATCTAAACCCATAATTCAATGAACTCATCGTTCCAACTGTGCATTACCAACATCACAACTACGCCATTCCTTTCACGGCTATAACCATTCCACAGTTGCAGTCCCGGTGCCTCTGCCATTAACATTCACCCAACTCCTACGACCGAGACTACCATTAGCAGCGGCATCTTGCTCTCGATTTGTACCCTTCTTGCCAAATCCATAACACCTTTCGACTCATTTGTGACATCGTTCTTTCCTGCCAAGACCAACTCCGTGCCAGTAAAGGCATTGCCATCCTTCTCTTCCTCGGAAACAAAGCCCCAATCAAACCCTTTAGATTCACAACCAACACGCATAATGATATCCCATCGAACTCATTACGACCATGGACTAGTGCTCACCCGTCTCCTCCTCGTCATTGCCCAGCAGTTTGAACTCTCCATATTGAAAGAAGCCTCCATCCGGTTTCGTCACTCGCGGTGGCTGCGGCTCCTTCAAATGGTCACCGGGCCTTGCCTCGAAGCACTTTGCAACCTCTTATCTAACCAAACCTCCATTTCTGTGGCGCGTTACATTCTTTGCATCATTCATCACGTGCTGCTCTGACATCATCATCTGACCTTGAATCGCCGCATTCTTGATGTTAAACTCGAACCCATTCACATTTTTTGATAAATCTTCCATGGTTCAATCACGAGCCTTTCTTCCATGTCGGTGAAACCCATCTCAAATTGCCTTTCTATCTTAGTAGGCAACAACAAAACACTTGATACCCATTTAATTCATGTGAGATCACCGGCCCCATTTCTTCCAGGTTCACCACCACAACCAATTCTCGTCGTGATGACGGACTCCCCGATAAACTCAATTTCTGATTCATGCCAATAAACCCATCTGTGTTTCATGTTCCTCTGCTCCATTCATCTGAATCTGCAGATCTCTCTTGGTCACGAGATACAAATCGAGACCCCAAGTTCTTCATTGTTTCTCGATCCCAATCGATTCAGCAAAAACCCATATCAATTTCATACTCAATCCGATTGCGGCATTTTCATTTCAAACCCTCAAACTTCAATCTAGTTCTTCCCACATTACAGAGTCTTAATTCATCCTCTTTGTGAAGTTCTCATTGAATTTCATCTCTCTCGAACTAAACAATCATCAGTGACATCAATTTCTTTCTCGTCTGGATTTCCTCAATGGCATTACGCCTCTTTCTTTGTCTGTCTCTCTCTTTATTTGATTAAATTCGGGGGAATGGTAATGATTGAGAAATAAAAACCCTTTTACAGATTCTAGGGTTATAGGTTGGGATGGTTATTGACACACAGTGCAGCCACGGTAAGGGCTAACCAAATTGACAACCCCTTAACCTCAACTAGTCTATGTTTAATCTGCTCCAAAAGAGTTGTCCCTTAACCTTGACTAGGCTCAGGATAGGTGTTCGCCCATGAAATGTGATTTTCCCTTTTTGCTCAGTAGGTGATTTCTTCTTCTTTTAAATCATCTGTGCAGCTCCCGGAGTACCTAATAACTCGAAAAAAAAGCGTAAAATACATAATTTACAAGAAAACATATGAGAGAAAGTATAAACAATAGATAGCAAATGAAGGTGTATTCTACCACTATCGGTTAGTAACCATTATTTTTTGATTATCAGCCCATAATCCATTATATGATTATAATGGATTCTATACATTTGGTAACCATTATAATAATTGATTATTTTAATCATAATTGAAAAAATCAATTATTTCCATAAACGGAAAAAAAGTTGTTTTAAAAATTTATTATAATCAATTATTTTTTTCTAACAAATTCAAATTGAAATTTTTCTTCTTATTTTTCTAAACAATCTAGAGAGAGACAAAAAACAACATAAGACTAAAAAAAAATAATCCTAGATCATTGTTCTTTCCTCTACTTTTGAGATCATCATTCTAAGATAATCAATTATTTAAAAAAAGTGTTTGGGAAAATTTATTTTAAAAATGATTATATCAAAATCATTTATCAATTTTTGATTATCTATAATCATAAATAGATAATCATTAATTTTGCCAAACAAGGCCTAATTTTTAAGTAGAAATCTGTTTATACTCATTTTATGAGAATCAGTTTATACTCAATCTTAAAATGAGTTCAATTATATACCCATTTTAGTACAAGCTTATTCTTTACGTGAAACATTAAATATTTAGTAAGTAAGCAGTATACGGTTGGAAAACTAGGAAAACCTAGCCGTAAGTAGGTATTTACGGTTAGGATATCCTAGTCGTATGCACTTCTGATAACCACACAAAGAAAAAAAAAAACTGAGGTTGGGTTAGGGGAAGGTTTTTCCCACCGTAACTTATGCTTATGTTTGGGAAATCCAGCCGTAAGTTGTCCTAATTTTTTTTTTTTAAACGGCTAAGAGTTCTTTATTTCAATGCCGTAAATTGCCTATTTCAGATGGGTCGACAATATATCCCAACCATAACCCTTATAAAAACCCAGATTTTTTAATATTTTTACCGGATTTGAATCAACCAGAAATGTAATTAGGAGAAGTTTATAAGATTCTCCTGACTATTAATTGGGGGATATAGCTACAAGACAAAAACGGTGTCCCAATAGCAATTCTGGGTGACCCCCTATGTAATTATTTTTTTAATTCCTATGTAATTATTTTTTAAATCTGGCCCACTAATCGGGGTTATTGATTAATTATAATTAGTAAAATGTTAAGTATTTGGGGATAAATTAGTGTGTATTTATTTTTATTTGAATTTGTGTGGGTTAGTTGAGAGTAGAAGGAGGGAAAATGGTTTTGGTGGAAATTTTTTTTTGAAAATGGAAGATGATTGTGATTAGAGAATTGCTGCTAAGAGGTTGAAAATTTGATTTTTTTCTTTGAATCCACCATTGTTGTGGTTGAAAAAAGCTTGGTGCGGCATGATATTCAACCAAAAAACCATGCGGCATTTGTTGAAATTTTCATAAATTGTTGCCTGAAAATTTTAGGTTTTGATCTTAAACCTATTTTTCAGTTTTAATCGATCTTTCGGCCTGATTATGTGATTTTCGAGCATCTTTGGAACTACTTAGGCATGGTTTTTGCTTAAATTTATATCTGGAACATGATGTAAAGTATCCGAGAAAATTGATTTTTTTCACTTAACTGGCATTGATATATTTTATATCGAGCATGCAAGCATTTAGTCCGGCATTGAATTTCCTCACTTCCGACATGGTCTTCATCGGTTCAGACATATTTCTTCATCACTTAGGCGTGGTCTTCATCTAAATAACCATCACAGAACTCACTTCAGGTGTGGTCTTCATCCTCAAATTTCTATCTTAGGCACATGATGAAAAGTATTCGGAAAATTGATTTTTTTTCACTTGACTACGGCATTAATAGATTTATATCGAGCATCGAATTTAGTTCCATTGAATTACATGAATTCCGGCATGGTCTTCATCACTTAGGTATGACCTTCATCATTTCCGACATGTTCTTCATCACTTAGGCATGGTCTTCATCACTTAGGCATGTTCTTCATCATTTCGACATGTTCTTTATCCTTTCAGGCATGTTCTTCATCACTTCGTAGCAGAGAAGGAGAAAAGAATTTAAAGGAAATGGGGAAAATTTATAATTTAAAAGAGAATGGGGAACATTTGGGTTTCAAAGTTTTTACCCTAAAAAGATTAATAAGAACTAAGAAGTGGAGATGGAAATGGGGAATATGATTTTAAGTTTTTTGATTTTTAATTTAAGGGAAGGGTGTTTTAGTACTTTCGCCCCCAAAAGTCACCCCTTAGCACATACCATGGGTTGGGGGAAGTAATTCATATCCCCCAATTAATTCCCATATCCCCCAATTGCGCGTTCTTTATAAGGTTCTCCCGACTATTTTTAGCATATCCCTAGTGTTTGAAAAACAATTCAAAAAGAATATTTTTTTCAAAATCATCTTACGTGAATCCAAAAAAAAAAGGAAGAAGAAAAAAATCTCAAGGATTTTTTTTCCTGTTAATTTCCAAAAAAATTAGTCGAATGATTAATCTTAATCTATACATTAATCATTATTAATTTAGTTAATCACTAAAATTAACACTAATCAAATTAGGGGCGCTTTAGTCATTATGAAAATAGTTGGATATGGGGTTCTAATTTTACTACTAATGACCTAGAGAAGCCCTCCGAAATCCATCCGGGGTAAAGCCCCGGTAATAGGATTATTTAGTTATCACAAATTTTATTCATACAATTTGTTTTTGTTGTACGCATTCCGGACATTCAAGTAGCCCGGCAAAGATGATAGTCCTGTGATTGTGCCATACCTCGGTAAAATAGCTGCTGGAACAAAGTCCCGTGAAAGTTCAAATTGCGGAAAATAGCTGCCATAAAACGAGAACATCGATCATCCTGGTATCATTTTACTGAACCTCAGCCGTTAAAGTAAAAGAAAGATGACTAGAGTTGAGTGTATCGTACGTGGTACAGCCGTCCAATCTCGTCAAGTAGGGGCTACCATGATTTCATTGGCGGCTGGAATTTTCAGACTCCAACTTGTTTGCTTAGCTGTTTGGGACACCTGGTAAATGACATTTTTTTTTCCTTCTTCTTTTATTAGCAAAGCACATATATCACGTCTTTAAGTTTGAGAATGACGCCGGATGATCGAAGAGGTTTATTTTCCAGTCCCAAATATCCAGTCTGCTTGCTCCATAATTACTCTATCAATTCAGTACCTACATATAAACTCAGAAATATTTCTACTAATGGGAATTAAGTCTTCGGCCACATGTTGGGGATTTGAAAAACAAAAGCAAGCTGATGTACGAGGTGCTTGGGATAGATATCATTTGATGTATGCCGTGAAAGGTCATACCAAAGCACATATATCACGTCACTGCTGATAAAGCTCTGTTCTGAATTTAATGCTGAAAATTGAAACCACATGGTGGGGATTTTGAAAAAACAAAAGCAAGCTGACGTACGAGGTACTTGAGTTGAGATAAATAGTATTAGTATTTGTTGTATACTCTAAAAGGTCATAGGAAAGACTGACATGTGAAAGCAAACCTTGGAAGTCAAAACTAAGATTAAGTCTATAACGTATGTGATGTCAGTGAACAACTATTAAAAAAGCGAAAAGATCCAAGAATCGAATATGTACACTGATATACGACAAGGGCTGTCTCAGTCTGATCAATGCGGTGAGGTAGGTCATATTGGCCACTTGCATCTCTGTTCAGGAGATGTGCACTGCATCTCTCCTGGTTGTTCAATTTTTTGTATCCCATCTTGTTATGAATGAGTTTTCCTTCGAATTCTTCATCTCTCTTTACTTTAGTTGTTCTTAAATCTATTCACAGAACTTAGAATCTTTTGATTCAGCTTTGGCATGTAGTAACTGTAATCAAGGGAGTAGTTGCAATCTTTCTGCCACTAGCTCCGGCATGTATTCTTAGGATATGAGTTTTGGCTAGGCACTCATCCGTTTTGGTCTTTTGTAATGGGTTTGTATATTTTCGGTTCTTATAGGCATTTCAACTATGAACATGCCTTATTGCCTTGGATGTGGGTTGTAACTTGTACTTGGGTTTTGTACAACACTTTTCTGTACATTACATATCTAATGTATAAATTTATTTACTAAAAAAAAAAAAAAAAAACTCCAGCATGTATTCCCTCTTTGGTGTGCTTATAAGTTATTTTATTAAAAGAAAGGAACGGATTTTCTTTGTCGTTCAAAACTTTACCCATAAGTAGTGCTTAGGTTGCATATGTTTTACCACTTTTAGGGTGAAAGCTTGATGTATCAACATGCTCCAAAACCAACTCCCAATGCTCCTTTTGACACTTTACTTGCCGTTGAAAACGGCGGAAAGGTTCCAAGAAAAATAAATGGCGGAAAGACGAAGGTATTATCTTCATTACAAATTTACAATATTTATGATTATTCAGTTGTAACTTCTAGTTGATTTCCAAGAATAGGGTAGCCAAATAGGGTAGCCAAAATTCCAATATACTGCCAGAAAAATAAACCTGGGTGTAGCCGGTAGGTGAATCATCCCAAGTGTGAATCCATTGTGGACAGGAATCCTCAAAAGATGCTATTGAGTCATCATAATAATGATATTAGTAAGAGAAGTATTAGGTGGTGAGTAACTAAACACGACCCATTCATTTTTGTTCTCTTTCTCACCTCTTTGATAGATCCTCTATAAGTGGTGTACATTCCTTTCAGCATCCACAGTCGGAGACTAAAACCAAATTTTTGGTCGAAAACGCAGACACTACGGAGAGGAGTAAGACCAAATATCAGACTAAAGCCAAAAACCAAACTATATTTGGTCTTTGGTTTAGTTTTGATCGGGCGTATATTAAAGTTCTTTGATGGGGCGTAACTCAAAGTTACGCCAATTAAAAAAAAAATTGGGACATAATTTAGAATTGCTTTGATTGAGTTACGAATAAGAATAAAAATAAAAAAAAAAAGAAAGAAAGAAAAGGACGCACTTAGAATTAAGTGCTTTGATTGGGGCTAACTTTAAAGTTGCGCTTCGACCATATTTTAATCTCCCTCCACTGCGTTACAACACGGACTAAACCCAAATTTTGGTTTTTTTTTTTGCTCTTTGCTCTTTGGTTATGGTCGCACCACTGCAGTTGCTCTTGGGGACCGAATATACCGAATCATGATCCATGAACGAAAATATTAGATTTTCTTCTACAGCATTGGGTAAACAAATTGAAACTGCATGACAACAATATTGTGCAGTTATTTTTAAACTTGTTCAAATTCCCTTCTTAAAGTGTCTAGGAGGTAAACAATAAGTTACTCAAAACTGATCAAACAAGTTCAATAATCCCTGATCGATGTTTCCATATCTTTTCTTTTTTATCAGTGAATCTTCCTTACGGAACACTTTAAGAAACAATGTTACTAGCCTTTGGCTAACCGTGCTAATACTAAAAACTTGGGGCAGATAGCATTTTTGTAGAATAAGATGACCAAAATTAAAGCCATGGTTTATTGTGCCATAGTCACTTTTGTTAGTAGAAAGTAGAAACATCTCAAGTGTGAACCCCTAAACAAAAGGTGTACATTTCTAACATTTTGTTTCTTGCATGGCATTTCTAAGGCCGGCCCTGTTTCCTACTTGTTATTAATATAACCAATGGCCCCCCGTTGCTTTTTATATGTTAGGACAACATTGGGTAAACTAATGTCATCAATGCAATTAATGTTTCAATTAATCTTTATTGCCCATATATCATATAAACCACGCATGCATCCCTATGAGACATTCCAAGTTTGAATGAATCAAAGATGTTTGAAACCTTTGAAAGTACAGCTGTTGGTTCACTGTATTAAAACATGGATGTTTAACATGAAACTACAAGTCATAACTGTTGATTTACAGTAGGCTTAATGACATTCTTAATCTCCTTCTTTGGATAACATTCTGTTGTAATAGGTCAATATGAACCCAACCCCTCCATTTTTCTCTTAATCTCTTACTTTGGGTAACATTCCGTTGTAATGTCTTTGAGGCTATTGGTGTACATTTGCATGAGAAGAAGGCAACCATCACTGCCATATATATGCACAAATGACTTGTTGTTGGTTGTGACTTACGTACGTACGTACACCTGCATCAACTCCACGTATAATATTCGCAAACAGTTTGTGCTGGTTTCTACACTAGCACTACCACCAACCTTTACTTATTGCGAACATCAATGGAACGCGTATATGTATATCTTACATCGTAATTGTCTTTTAATTATTTTTATTTTTTTTTTGATCGGTAAAGAAAAATATATTGATTAAGAAAGGGTGCAAGGAATTAAGAAAAATAATCTCATTTGACATCAAAGATCAAGCGAGAAAGCAAAACCCAACATAAAGTAATCAACTATATTAAGAACTTGCCGAGCTGACTTCAACGGTTCAACCCATCACCAAAAGCCCAAAAGTCCTCGTGCAGCCGTGCCCTTCCATTCCACGTTGTCAAGAAAAACGCAATTAAATATCACTTCTGATGTCAAGCCAAATGAATTATGACCGATTTTTTCTTTACTTGACCGATTATCTAGTAAACAAAAACGACCCCCTCTTATCTTAATGCTGCTTTTGGTAATCACATTTCTTACCATTTTATTCTTACGATTTTAAGAGATGTAATGGACGAAACAAACGGTAGAAATGTACACCTATTTGGTCTAAAGAGGATGTATCAGACAAGTGTGAACGAGAAAAAAATGGATGGGTTTGGGTTATTCAGTTACGGACCAAAGAATACTGACTGCTAGCTGTTATTAGTATTATGATGATGAGCATCCGACACGTAGCGGATTATTTAATAAATACAGTACATAATAATACCTACTGCGTTCGTCTTTTAGGGTTCATGTATTAAAACCTACATCTATATATAAGGGGTTTCCTGGATTGCATTTCTAACTCCACAACTGAAGAAGAAGAAGAAGAAGAAGAAGAAGAACACATTAAAGGTTTGTTCTTTTTCTTTCCTTTTTTTTCTTTTCGTTTGGGTTTAGCTTTGTTGGTTTTTGAGATTTTCATTACTTCCTGATCAGCTTCAATCCAAAGACATGATCCATTGATCTACAACCCAGTTAGATAGTCTTGGTTTCAATTAAGGCTCTGATTTTCTTCCTTTAGTCTTTGTCTTTCTTTCACTGCAATTTTATTCTTACCTCTTTCTCTCTTTTGTAATCTTTTCTTCGATCTCTTCTTCTCTAGCAATTTTCTCTTTCTTAGTAATTTTCTCTTTCTATTAATAATAAGAAGTTTTCTCCTTGCTCTGTTGGTTTCTATGTGCACCAATACTACCACCACTGAACAGAAAATCCATCATCTATCACCACCACTTTCATCCACCAAACCACCATATAAATAAATAACATTTGTTGGTTTCTACAACCCAGTTAAATAGTCTTCGTTTACCACCACCACCATATACACAGACCACCTCCTTTGTTGGTTGCTAGTTGCTACACCACCATCACCACCACTATATGCACGAGCAACCTTTATCGATTGTTATTACAACCATCATCACCACTATGTTTTTCTTTTAAGGCGCTAGGGTTATTATCATTCAGTTATTAAGTTTTTGTTTATTACAAGTGATCACCGTACATGTTCTGTATTATTTTCTTACCTTTTAATGATCACTATACATGTTCTGCATCATCTTCTTATCTTTTAACCGTTTTGATTGATATTTCAGTTGATAATGTCGTTTCGAGATAATAACGATGGAAAGAAGCAGAAGAAGGATAAGGGGATAATCATTTCGTCTTCGGTCGACCAGAACAATAGTAGTATTACGAGATTGGATAAGAATGCAAAAGAAAGTAATGAAGGAAAGAAGAGAAGAAGGATAAAGGAAGACTTCTGCAACAACGCCGAGCCATCGGAGGAGCAACAAATGGGAGTAACTAATCAGAGCAGAGGATTTGATCAGCATGGCGAACTCAACACCAACAAAAAGGACAAGAAAAATGGTCGTTAGCACATTTGGCTTACATTTTTTAAGTAGTACGACCTAATTTATATATCTATATTGATATATAGATAAATGAATAGGAATGATGGAGGATCTATGATTCGATGATTGTAAACTGGGAGAGTTTTTGAATCACCTAGTTATGTTTCCCTTGTTTTCTTCTCTAGCTAGTTGTGGGTTTGGCGTCTGTAGCTACCGAGCTTGCTCCGTCTATACTTCTGGTAGGCTTTTAATAATAGCGATCGTTTTCCGTTGCTTGTTAAAAAAGAAAAAAAACATCTCATAAGCAGCAATCTCTCGAGTCTATATGGATACATGAGACAAATTCATCGTTGAAGACGCTATCTATTTTAGAGGAAATTTCCAAAGGTGTCTAGTTTTATATGGTAGAGTAATCTATATTTCTTTGACAATAGATTCATTTCAGTTGATTATTCTGTCTAACAAGTCTTCCTCACTCTACCACCAGCATGTTTTAATATTTAGTTATTAGAGATACTATTTATTTATTATTGATCAAAACAAAGAAAAGATACTACTTATTTATTATTTTGTTAAAGATCAGAAATATTTTTATTAATTGGTCAATAGGAAATATTTAGTTATCAGAAAATATTATTCATATAATTTATGTCTGTTGTACGCATTTTGGTCGTTTTAAGAAGCACGGTAGAGATGATAGTCATGTGACTGTCCCAATGCGGTACGTAATGAAACCTGAGATAGATTTTCTTTTTGGTTCTTGTTCGGCTCATTCTGAGTAGATCATTAACAAATTGATACGAGAAATGATAAAATGGTTGGGGTGTCAACATGTTTGATTTCATTTTAAGCTTTGTGTAGATCCATAATAGGGAATTATTAATATTCTTTAATAAAATTAAGCATCTGACAGTTGCTGACACAGGGATACCGATTCAGATCATGAGTCACGGCCAGATAAAAGTTTGTTTGAAGGACCCTTCTGTCCACCCGTTGACAATTTTGCCTTTACTTTGTCAGCTTTTTGTCGATTTACGGCTGGCCCACTGGTTATCCAAAATTTTGGTCCACCAAAAGGACTTACATGCCCTTGTGATATGCCCAATAGATCTCTAATGACTACCAACCATGCCGGTTTCAACCCATGAAAGGAGATACCAAAGTGGCCGCTCAATAGGCGGTTCCAATAGGTGTGTTTTAGTTGTACATTTTGCTTGCTTCCTTTAAGCCAATTCAATCTACTTAATCTTTGTCGAGGAAAATTAAAAAATATGATCATAACTAATTACTTTGTTCACACTATCTCACACGCCGGCCATTTTTACTAACAAAAACCAAACTGAATGGAAAGGTAAAATTTTGAATATGCTTACCAGAAGTTCTACATACTACCAAAAATGAGCGTATTCTAGGAGGACATATAACACCACAATCTACTACTTTAAAAATGAACCGAAAATCAGTTTCTAGCCGAGAAATTAAGACCGGTAGATTGTGAGGTTTTATATTTCGGAATGTGCTCATTTTTGGTAGGCATGTAGAACTTGGTAAGACGAACATATCCCCAAAATATTAGCTTCAAATCCATTACGGTTTGATTTTTATTCGCAAAATGACGCCCAACATGTGAGATAGTGTGATGATAAAAGTGAGAGGGGATCCTTCCTCAATTAAAAATTCTTACGCTGTTTATACGTCTTGTAAAGTAGTTACAGATCAAAGCTCTATGATCACATCGTGGAAATAGCTACCAGAATTGCATAGCAGATGATGGTGAATCATAGAGCCATGGTGAAGGCATCGTTGGTTGCTATTTGACCCAACCTTCGTAATGGTGGTAAGAATCCAGAGGGGCTAAGAATAATAAGACAAAAGGTCATTACAAGCAAATTTAAGTGCCCCTTATCAATGAAAATCTGGAAATGATTAATTAGCCCTTATTGTTAATAATCATGTTTAGTAATGATAATCAAGATTAGTGTTGATAATCAAGATTAGTGTTGATAATCAAGATTAGTGTTGATAATTAATTTTCATTTATTATAACTCTAAAATCAGATTTTTAGAGTTATAAAAAAAAAATTTAGAGAAGAAGAGGAAAACTTATGTGATATTTGTGAAACCCTAGATTTTGATTCACTCCACCAAAATGAGTGATTCCAGTGTCAAATTTGAGGTGGGTGAATCTCTATATGATAGAGAAAACAATTACTACATACCTCTTTTGGAGATCCACGATATGGAGTATTTTTTTAGATGTAGTAGAGATGTTTTAGACCAAAGTGAAGGTCAATTTCAACCGATTGAAGAAATTAGCCAACAAAGTGAAGAACCTTTGAAAATGACCGGTATACTTCTAAACTAGTTCTCATTAGCTTTTTTTGTTGATCAAAATTATCTAAAGTACATAAAAGATCAAATTTTTATAAATTTTGAGAAGAACATACGGTTGGAATTTAGCAAAATACCAACCGTAACTCATGTTACGGTACATAAATATGTTATTGCAGCGTAATCGGTTGAATTTTGGGAAAACCTTAAATTATACGATTACGATTCAAAATTTGTTGGATTACAAACCGTACACTGTTACAGTTTTGCTAAATGCGTGCATTAGTTACAAAGCGTAAGGTATCCTGTGCATGTGAGTATTTACACTGCACTAGTTACTTGATTTACTAATGTATAAATCGTGAAACCAATAAAATGACATATATTACGGTGTATTGGTGACTTTTAGTTACTAAATCAGTATATTTAATTTATGTGTTTCACTATTCTTTTTGATGTATCTCTGATATGTTTGGAGGATAGACCGGTTACCAACGTAACCTGTTTGTTCGGTTTGTTTATTCTCTTTATTTACCAACCGTATATTCATATATGTTTTCGTTTTATTGCCTCGTTTAGACTAATGTTGGTATATTTTTGTCCAGGTCGTTGATGTACCCTATAATGGATGACCAACCTTTAGAAAATGAACTTCTCACCAAAGATTCTAGCTCTCACTATTTTAATCGAGGAGACATGGAAGGAGAAAGACGATGCAAAGAAGTGGGCTAGAGAACGAGGAAAGTTGATTATGTGTATCATAGTTTGTAATGGTACCACTCAGTGATAGTGCCTTTCAAATGGTTTGCGAGTGTAGTGGACAACATAGAAGTCACGCAAGAAAGGATACCTTTGCAAGTAGAAAAGAAAAGAGGAAGAATACTACTTTGGCAGAAGAAGACTTGATGCCCCTTCAAGCTTCGGTTTAAAAAAAACGCGGCAAAAGGTGGTTTGGAGAAAGTTGTATGTGGTAGTCATAACCACCCTATCTCTGGAGAGTTTGCTATCACCGCTTATGTTGGACGCCTTACGGAAGAAGAAGAGAAGATCGTAGAATCAACGGCACAAATTCGTATGAAGCCTGTTGATATCCCTCAACTCACTTAAAGGAAAGAAACCACACAAAATGCTTCTACTTTGGAAAACATCACAATGAAAAAAAATTGAAGGCTAAATGGGAACAAAGGCAAAGATACAGCAATTAGGAATTTGGGGAGTTGCATAATTACTCGGTTTCCACGATGATGATGAGAAAGGACGAATAAGACATCTTTTATTGGCTAATCCTGAGTTTGTGAAGTTGGCATGGTGCTCTCATCAAGTGCTTCTAATGGATTTACACACAAAACCAACAAGTTTGAGATGCCGTTGTTGAACATTGTCGGACAAACTTCTACCGATTGCTCCTTTTAGTGTTGGTTTTGCTTCTTGAAAGATGAGCTCGAAGAGAGCTATGTGTGGGCACTAAAACAAGTGAAGTTATACTACGTAGAGGGATATACTCCAAAGGTGATTATTACCGACAAGGAGCAAGCTTTGTTGAATGCAATAAGGAGGGTTTTCCCGAAAGCTCATAACCTTCTTTGCACGTTCCACTTGTGGAAAAGTATTGAAACTAAGTGCATGCGTCTTGTCCGTCCAACCCGAAAGCGAAATGGATAGAATAAAGAAACTATCGTTACATAAACAAGATGAAGTCAAAGAGAAATTTAAGAATGATGACAAGTTGGCGGAACTAAAATAGGAAAGTTTCAAAACGGAGTGGAGAGCCTTGACCTATTCTATCACTGTGGATGAATATGAGGATAGAGCTCATATGTTAGTGGCTCATTGGAAAAGAGGTTATCCAAGTGTTGTGAAGTATTTGTTTGATAATTGGTTGGATCCTCACAAAGAGAAGTTCGTATCGGCGTTCACTAACCAATATAGGCACTATGACAACCAAGCTAAGGCACGGCGAGTCATCTCACAACCGGTTGAAGAAGAAACTTTATAGTTGTAATGGTGGGTTAGTTACGTTATTTGAAGCCATGCATTCGTATTTCCCTCCGTGATCACGATAGAGTTCGGAGTCTTTTGAAAAAAGCCGAAGTAAACAACACACTAAATGGATAGACAATGAGTGGCTAAGGGGAATTACACATCAAGTTTCGCACAAAGCAATTGAAGATAATGTATGAAGTACAACATTATGAACTGGGGGACTATGAAGAAGAGTGTGTTTGTCCAAACATGACAAGTTTGGGACTCCCATGTCGGCATGTTATAGCCACATATCAAGACAAAGTGATCCGATTCAAGATGTTGATCCTTTTGGCAACAATTATCATTCCGTGAAACAATTTTGATCCACAATTTGGAGGAACGTTTGCCCGTACCGAGATTGGAAAAGCTCTAGCCAAGAAATATGCTACACTAAGCCAAGGCCAAAGGCAAATATGGTTGAGTAACTTGAGAGATTTCGTATATCCACAATTTAGGTATGATATCAAGGAACCACCAAAGGGAAGGGTAAGGAGGCCTCCTACCAAAAAAAAAAAAGAGGAAATAAAAAAAAAAAGCAAGATAATTGGGCGGAAGAATCGAAGAAAAGAGATCCTTGTGGTTATGAATGGTTGAGAAAGGAATATGAACGGAGGATGAGATGGAAGAGGATGATGTTCAAGGTAGAAACAAACGAAAAAAGAGGTCAAGCGGATAAAGGAGAACCAAGCGTCGGAAATGTACAACAAAATGTATCGAGCTTCCTACTCAAAGAAAGTGCAACAAGCAAAATTGATGTTAAAAAGAAAAGGTCCTAGTATTTAGCTCCTAAACAATAAGAAAGAAGCAAAGTTGTTGTTCAAGGAAATGGTCGTAAAGAAAGTGGAGAAAAAGATGATGGAGTTAAAGGTCAAGGTTCCTATGTCGGACTCGAGGTTTCCTCCCAACATAGTTCAATAAAAAGACTTATTTGTAAAGTTTGTGTTAAACAATTAGCAAGGAACAATGGAAAGAGTCCGATGGTTGAAAAGGAGAAAGAGAAGGGGACGATTCATCTAAAAGGAGTGCCTAAACCACCACCTAGAGACAAGAATGGTCGATATAGCCGGAACCATTACATTCTCTATGAATATTACCTTCATTTTTTCCCCGACTATATTCGTGTTTATATCAAGGCTACAGAGGATGTTCATGGTGATGGGAATTGTGGTTACCACGTCTTCGTGGATCAACTTGGACCCTTTGAAGACGCGATAGAGTGGGATTGTGACCAATAAGACATCTTTTATTGGCTAATCCTGAGTTTGTAACGTTCCCTGAAGGCAGATATAATTATACTATCATACTCCAATTGGGTATTCAGAATTCCAGGCCCTAATCCTGAACTTGAGACTAGAGTACGAACATTACCACATTCGTCACCTAAATGCCAATGACTAGATCTTTGATGCTTGACCAATTTGATTGCCCTTGCATGATCCTTAAAAACAATACAAACATATTTTGTTAAACTGAGATTAATGTAATATACATAAATAATTAAAAAAATAAATAAACGAAATAACTTAAAACAAAACAATGTGTTAAGAGAAACATACCTAGTCTCGCAGACTTTTGCGCCTAAAGAATTGGTATAACCAAATAAGATTGAGGACTTATTCGGTGCCCTCGCGCCCAAGGTCTTTATTCTTCTTCCTTGGCAACAACAGGTCTTTTCCTTTAGGAATATGCAACCTTTTTGGTGCAGGTTCCTTTCTCTGCTTCTTTTCTTTCCTTGGTTTAGCTGGAGCTACAGTTGTAGCTACAACAATTTCTTTCCCCTTGTTTTGTACTCCTTCTTCATCATTTGCTTCCTCTTCCTCATCTTCATCATTTGGTTCCTCTTCCTCATCTTCATTATCTCCTTCCTCTTCCTCATCTTCACCATTTCCTTCTTCATCCTCCCCTTCTTCGCCATTTCCTTCTTCATCCTCCACTTCGCCTATTGATTCATTGGATTTTCTTCATCTTCATTATCTCTTGACTTCTTCAAGGTTCTTAGGGACTCCTACCTCTTCAATTTCTTGATCATTAGGTTCAGCTCCTTCTAATTCAACCCCGTGAGTTACCTACGAGATGGTTCTCTAAGCCTAATCTCAAATTGATTCTTCTTCTTCTTCGCATTCTTGGGGACACCTTCTATAATCTACCCATAAATTCTTGTCACCATGAGAGGTGGGTGTATGATCAATCGGAGTTAAGTTATTCCCTCTCTTTTCTTCACCCTATCGGGATTCCTACACAAGTAATAATTTGAATGAATTCTAAGGGTTGAACAAACAAACCAAAAAAATGTGACAAAAATAATATACGGTTTGTAACTCTACAATCGTCTCAAACCGTATCATAGATACGGTTCGTAATTGAACAACTAAACAACCCGTATATTAAATCGGATGGTAACTTTCTTATCGTTATCAACCGTACCAATACTCGACAAAAGGTTTTCAAACACAAGATAATATACGGTTACAAATGTACACAATTACGAACCGTACCTAATACACGGTTGGTAACTAACATACAAATAGGCACCGTAAGCAAAAAAATTAACATGCAGAGAAAAAATCGGTTCGTAATTGTGTACAAATTAGCAACCGTAACTGGCAAAAAAATATGAAACCTAAGAACATACGGTTGGTATTTCAGCAAATTTCAATTGTTACAAACCGTATGAGCATCAAAAGCTTCAAATACGGTTCATAATGGAACTAATTGCAACCGTAAGTAACAAAAACCCAGGATATGGAAACTTGATTTTTAACCTAAAACCCTAATTTTTGATAGAAATTGAAATTAAAACGAACAAATTAAACTAAACCCTATATGGGTTTCGCAAAACATACCTCATGTATGTCATTCCACCTAATTTCTCCCAAGTGAGGGGGGTTTGAGTTGAGATTTTTGTTCTTCACCTAATAGAACATTTGCTTGATTAGAATTGCCACAATCTTGTTAACTTTCTTCTTATTAAGTCATCTATAATGTAGATTTCAATCAACGATTATCAATTTTAGTGAATCGCCGATTAATCAAGCGATGAATTTTCTGGACTTTTAATGGAGGTGGTGCTTACGGTTACAATGGAAGTGGAGAAGATGAAACAAAAATAAAACTGATTTTGATTCTTCTCATAATTAGGTTTATATGATGGAGGACAATTCAGTCTTTTCAATCAAAAAAACAAGGGTAAATTAGACCATTTGAGGTGAAAAGGGTAATCTAGTCAATCTACACCCCCTATAGGACACCCCCTAACCAATTAGAGGACATTGCTATCACACTTGCCGCCCCTCTACCGATTCTTGCCGCCCCCTTTACCAGGTTGATTTGACTAGACCTCATCCAAGAACAGATGACTAGCGGTTAAAGCATCGTGGTACTACCAGAATCAATCCGTCAAGTAGGGCCATCATGGGGATTGATGTCAAAAGCGGCACATGAAGCAATCTTCTCTCTCTTAGCTGGTACACGTAAATTTATTGAAGCTTTTTTTTCTTTTTCTTTTCTGAAACACATATTAGGGGGTTAGTTGTGAGAGAGTTTGAGAGATTTTAATGTATTTAAATCCCTAGGGATTTAGAGGGAGTGTATGAGAGTCTAGACAATTTGGGGGAGTTTAACCCCAACTCCCTAGAATCTCTTGTTTTTTGAGAGATTTTGTTCAAGCACAAAAAGATCATGAAACTCCCTCAAACTCTCCCAAATTGTAAACTCCCTATACTTCTAGTGTTTTATGACTAACATGGAGTTTAAGAGATTCTAATCAAATCTCTCACCACTAACAGGGAGTTTGAGGTATTTGTAGAACTCCCTAGAAATCTCTCACCACTAACAGGGAGTTTGAGGTATTTGTAGAAACTCCCCCACGACTAACAGGGGATTTGCTAACTCCCTTGAAATACATCAAATTCTCCCACGACTAACACCCTGATAGTATGTGTTAGGCTAAGTCTTATGGGGTGCTAATCTAGCGGCTAGATTGGCAATCCACGTCAGCTAGCACAAGCATCTAAGTCTTATGGGAGTGCTAATCTAGCATGCTAGTTGCTGAATAAAATAGCGTTGGGCGCTGAATGGTTCATCACAAATTTATTTTCTTATTTTTCGGGGAACCATTGCGCGCATGACGAGTCAAAATCATTCCATTCAAAAGTAATATAACTTAATTTAATATTGAGAATGAAGTATTAGCTCACGATTTTAAGTTCATTTTTGATTTTTTTAAGCTATACATGCAATATAATAGTCGTGTAATGGTACTTGAAGTGGGTGGTTTGATTGTCATGAGGGTCCACAACTCCACGTGCTACACTTTGGTTTCTGTTCCATGGTGCATTCAAAGAGAAGTTCTCGAATTTGGTTGCACTAACATTTTATTTTTCTGATGGCGCTGTATCATTAAGCGCTAAGGTGCACAGATACCTAGGAATATTCTTGCTGGCATTGTTTCATTCCGCGAAAAGGTATTTTTCTTAGCGCTGAATCATTCAGCGAAACTATCTAGCTGCTAGTTCACATGCTAGCAACTGGTAGGAGAGAGAACTACTGTTAACTTTTAGGCACACCTTTTTTTTTGAATTGCAACACTTAACTGCTAATCTAGCACCCTCAATCTAGCCCATAAAACTTAGCCTTACACCACTAATAAAGCGAAACAAGAAACTTCACGTTAGAAGAGAGAGAAAAAAATCAGCTCGGAGTCGTATAATTAGAAGCTTAGACCGGCACTTCTAATCAAAGTATCTTATCAGAGCACCATAAACGGATGCTTTCAGCAAACACAAAATTGGTCAATTAACCCAATAACGATAATTCCTGGGTGAAAAAAATATGTACAATTTGATACTGTTTAAATAGACGAGAAAATAGTTTCATCATACCCATTTCAAATAAATTTTCTTATTTTTAATTTATATCAGGTCTAGTTTCACCCTCGCTATTTTTTAAGTTTGGGGTGTCAATATGTAAGCTGTGTGTAGATCCATAGTAAATAATGGGAATTATTAATATTCTTTAATAAAATTAAGCATCCGACAGTTGCTGACACAAGGATACTGATTCGGATCATGTGTCGCGACCGGAATAAAATTTTGTTTGTTTGGGAAGTTGCTTCCCATCCCCCACTTTTCTACACCACCATTTTACACCCCTATGTGTCACTCTTATCCACCGTAGATTTCATCCTCACCCTACTCCACCTGGGAAAAACAGGGGGTCCGCTTTAAAAGTGAGCCAATAACACATGGACACATAGGGGTGTAAAATTTTTGGGTATAAAAGTGGGGGATTTCTAGCATTTTCGGTTTGGAAGGACCCTTCTGTCCACCCGTTGACAACAATACCTCCACTTTGTCCGCTTTTTGTCGAATTACGGCGGGACCACTGGTTATCCAAAATTTTGGTCCATCGAAGGACTTCCATGCCTTTGTGTACTATACTAAGTACATCTCTAATGACCACCAACCATGCCAGGTACTTCGACCCATGAAAGGAGATACAAAAGTGGCCGCTCAATAGGCGGTTCCAACAAGTGCGCCAATTACGAAAGAAAGAAGGTATATAGGGGAAAAACCAAATCATTTTGGATTCCTTATGGCGTATGCAGTCTTTTACTATTGTGTTTTGGTTGCTCTGTATGCTACTTGAGTTTTTGAAGAGGGTATTACATAAGGGTGCCAATAGATGCATTGGCACGCTCATATCATAATATCCACAATTGTAAATATCAAACGATCGCTCGGAATCGAGAAATTTTTCCGAACAATGTTGCATCAAGTTGGGCTCAAGTTTTCGTAAATTAATCTTGCTTCAGTAGAGGGGTACTCTTGTTTTTGTTGGTTTGTTTTTGAACGATTTTTTGGGACTACTCAAAAAAGGTGGGGACTACTTTGTGATACAAATGTCCACCCTACATTATAAGGGGTATCCTAAAAGATTAGGGAAGACTAATCTGCCCTTATTCTAATTAAAATTATAACTAACCCTAATAACCCACTAATTTAACTCACTACCCACTAATTTATCCCACTAATTAAAACCTAAATAAAACTGATTTTAATCAGTTTCAAAACTAAAACCTATCCCTATTCCTTCTTCTACATCTTCTTCTTCTTCTTCTTCTCTTCTTTTCCTCTTCTTCTTCTTCGTAAACATCAACGTTAATCGTCGATTCGAAAAAAAATTCATCGACGATTAATCAATCTTTACAAACAATGCGTTCTAAGCAGACACCAAGGATTCCAGGATTGAGTCCTGGACTTGCATGCATAGTGAATCTCCGAAGTCAATTTCAAATTGATAAACAACTTCAAGAAAAGTTGAGAGACCAAACTAAGCATCCAACGAGTAATAAGAAGTCTGATTCGAGTGAAATGAAAATCCGCGGGTAATTTCCTTTATACCCCTTCTTTTTAATTCGTTATTTGTTGAAGAAATCGATTAGAAATCATGAAAACTCACTGGAAAATGGTAGTTCAATGAGACATTTTGCTAGCAAAAATTTGTGTAACCTAGATTTTCTAACCGAACTTCCAAAAATAAGAACAGTTCGTTGTGCTCGCAAAAAAATAGACTAATATCTGGTGACCGAACTACATAGTTCGGTCTGCTCGCAAAAAAATCTCTTGTAACCGAACTCTTTTTCGTTTGAAAGAATGAGTTTGGTTTTGTTGATAATTTCTTTTGCTAACCGAACTTTTGAAATATTTAGTTCGGTGTGCTCACAAAAAAGCTCTAAATCGAACTAAATTTTCAAAAGTTAAGAATGAGTTCGGTTTTATCGTTAATTTTTTTGGCTAGCCGAACTTTTGAAATATTTATTTCGGTTTCCTCGCAATATTTTCCAGGTAACAGAACTATAGTCGAGTGTTGTGTTTACTTTATTCTTTAGTTCTATTTCATTTGATAACACAATATTCTCTTATGTTTAGCTAATACTTTGGATTTTGTTCATTAGGAAAAAGATTGAGACTATACCTAGATGAGGATTTGGAAACTCCCACCCCTCGTGGACCAAAACATTTAGATTTCCGAAAGCGTTGTGCCACAAATGCTAAACATGGAGGGGGCTCAAGTAGGAAGTCAACCAAGAGAATGTTCGTGATGTAATCCAAGATGTCAATGAAGAGGTGATGGAGAATACAATTAATAATGTTATTGAAGAAGAGAATGATGATGAAGAAGAGCAAGGAAATGAAGACCAAGGAAATGAAGAGGTTGAACAACAAATTAAGAGAAGACGTTGAAAATGTAGAGGAAGAAGAACTAGGACCCGGCAAAGAAGGAGAAGGACAAGAGGAGGTAGACGATGGAGATGAGGGAGACGATGAAGAGGATGGAGAGGAGGGGAGGATGAAGAGAAGGAATAGGAGGAAGAAGAGGAGGAAGAGACTGATGATGAAGAAGAGCAAGAAATTGTTCCTGCTAAAGAGAAAAAGAAGCTGAAGCCGCCTAGCAAAAGATACTCACAAATTCCCCCTGCTAATTTGTGTTTGCCACCAGTGGACCCAACTTATGGTACTCCAATGATGGAGGGGCAACATTGTTTGGATACAAACACTCATGAGCTGCGAAGATCTATGTGACAAAAGTATCTTTTAAGTTCATTATTAACTAACAAAACGTAATTTTTTTTTTTTGGGACATGTTTCGTCAAGTATTGAGAGTGTTATGTTCTTTTCGTATGATCATAATGATGCAGTTCTCCTTATTAAACGTCAAAAGGCGTCCACATGGGATATTTCTTTAGAGTGTGACGAGTTTGTAGCGAAGGTTAAAGAATGTGTGTTATGGAGAGCTATTGAAATCGCACATGTGGAATTTGACATTGTTGTCAGTATACGCATTTCTCGAGGCATTATCCAGAGACATATACTATGCATCTTCCATTTGGCGAGATGGGAATTACTCCCGATGATTGCCATAGAATCACCAGCTTACCACTTGAAGGTAAATGTCTTCGAGAAGGCTACAACCCCTCGATGAGTTATGAAGCTCTTGAAGAATTGGCTCTAAAATGTCTAGGATGGGATGCAAGAAAGTCTCAATGTGAGTTTAGACGTCTTGGAGGTCCCCTAAACGTGGCGATGAGTATAATCGAAAAGAGCCAAATGGAGCAATGAAGAAGGTCAAGAAATTCAAGTTGGTAAAATTGAAGGCGACATTTGGAGAGACAAAAAGAAGGTGGCGAAAGGAAAGTTGGTGATGGATAGGGAGACCCTTAGGCATCATGTCACCTCTTGTTGGTTATATATGCTTGGAACTGTCATGATCCCCGACACTTCTGGAAATAGGGTGGATGCACATTATCTACAACTTGTAGTTCGGTAACCTATGATAAATGTGTTTTCGGTGACCTGGTAAAATTCTACCAGGTTGCCGAAGTCCTAGTTCGATTACCTCGCAACATTTTCTTCAGTTCTTAGAACTTGTATGTAGTCTGAAGCAATAATCCTTCATCCATAAGATATTAGTTCGGTTAGCAGAGCATAATATGTTAGGTCACCGAAATCTTCTCTGGAGATTCAAATTTTTGATATTGAACATGTTGGAAAACTCATTCTCTTGATGTCACATAAACCAACTCTTAGGTTTGTTTTGGAGTGTTTTTGGAATCGTATATATGCTCGTTTGGCTATGAGCCTCCAAAAAACGTTCGGTGACCACATGTAATTGTCATGTAACCGAACTCTTTGTTTGTTAGAGATCATTATTTCTTTGGTCAAGAAATATTCTGCGGAGACTCGATTTTTTGCTATTGCACATGTTGGAAAAGTCATTCTCTTGATGCGAAATCACAGAAACCAACTCTTAGGTTTGTTTTGGAGTGTTTTTGGAATCGTATATGCTCGATTTGGATGTGAGCCTTCAACAAAGGTTCGGTTACCTCATGTATTTATCATGTGGCGAACTACGGGTTCAGTTGGATCGCAAGTTTTTATCTCCTAACCGAACATGTAACTTTGAATTTTAAATGTCCTTTAGTTGACACAAATATAGTACATAATTTTAAAATTATGTACTATATATCAAGTAACGACTAATTTTATAGCTATTATACACCCAAGTGGTATATTTATATGTTTCATAGTTACCATTTTGTTACAAAATTTCCTAAACCGGCCATTTACTAGTCCTAAATTTACTGCTAGATGAAGATCTTTCTCTTTGCAGAAAACTACATATTATACTATCCAAAGAGGGGCGAAGAACGAAGAATGAATGGTATTATGAGTCAAAGTTATTGGGGGAAAATTCATGAGAAATTCTGCTCCGACACAACAAACCCTTATAACCGTGATCATATAGCTTTGTTCATTCGATTTGGAAAGATTATAGATAGAGTTGTGGAATTTATGGCTTTATTTCGTATTATAAGGCGGTATCGATTTAGAGGTGAAGGATTTGACGAAATCATTTTAACATCAAAAAACGAATGACGAAGATGGAAGAGAAAGGATTTCAAATATGAATATCATTTCCGCCTCCTTAAAGACTTTTTCATAACGCGTTTCGTATATTAGATGGTGTGTAAATTTATTTTGGAAAATCTCGTAAAGTTCTGCATTGTCTATGATTTCATTACGTAACCGAAATTGGCCTGCAGAGTTCGCATTGTCTTGTAATTTCATTTCCTAAACCAACTCCGTCTGCATTCGGCTAAGATCTGTCCTGTAATTTCATATCCTAACCGAACTTCAATGTCAAATTCATGAGTTAAAATGTTAGGCTTTTGACGCACGATTCAGTAACCCCGGCATTATTCATCAACCCAACCGAACGTTCGCATTGGTTCCGGTGAAATTTTTTTAGGTTGTCGAACGTGTTCGGCTACTGCATGATATTTGAGCACCTAATAGAACAATACTTCGACAATCTATATAATAATATGTGCCAACCGAACTATTATACGCAACTACATAAAATACTAACATTTACTCAAAAATTAATACCACTCTTCAAAAAACATAGTATTCTATTAATAAGCATACTTAGTTCCATTACATGTGTCATTTAATCATTCGCAAGTGAAATTTACCTTCATGTACAATTTCTTCCGACTTCTTCAAAGCATTCCACATTTCCATGTTAGGCTCATACATGATACACCAACCCAACATTCTATTCGGATTAAATGCAGGCCAATAAGAGGTTCCACATATTGGAGGCAATGTACAATTACCATCCGGAGGAACGTCCGTCGTGTGGAAATAACGTATTCTCTAATGTATAGAGGTAGATCATTCAAATAGTCTTTATTTGGAGCCTCAACCTTCATGTCTAGGGAAGATGGTTGGATGGGGCACATTGGAGACTTAAGCTTCACGTCGACAGAAGACGGTTGGCTTGGTTGTGATGGACACATCGAACTTTTTTCTTCAAATCTCGCTCACTTGTTTCGCCTTTCTCCTCAATACTCCTACCCCGTTTGTTGGTTTTCTCCAAGTACATTGCCGCGGTATACTCATGGGCCGAAGAATCTCTAGTAAATGGGGTTTGCTCACTTTTCTTCTTACGTAACACCTTTGCATATTCTCTTAGTTGCTTTTTAGTTTATTTTTTGCATGGTCTACCTTTGCGTTTTTGCCTTTTGACGGTTCATAAACATTCTCTAAAGTTTGTGGATATATGATATTCCTCATGTCATCCCAAAAGATTTGTATTTGGAGCTTGTTCATGCCACGATACATCTCTAAAGTACGGTTCTACCCATTTAGTTATCACCAAACTCTTCTCCGGCTTCTTCTCCCTTTGGAGGAGGGATGAAACTTAGATGCTTCCAAAATGGATCAATTTTTTTTAAAGGGATTGCCATGCTTTCGTAGTTGATTATCATATGGCGACAAGGTAGTCCCATAGACTTCTTCATGTTAAATACACACACCTCATCCGACTTGGTTTCCCACTTCTCAATCAACTCGACTTCTATAATCAACAACTTCATACATTGCCGAGATATGTTGTAATGGATTCCCTTGAACAATGGGTTGTCTGCATATTTTCCACTTTTTTGGAACTTCTCTTTAATTCTATCAATGTCACGCTTGAAGTAATTTTCCATAGCATTCTACACGGTTACGAAATTATCAACACATCCAAAGAGATTCTTCTTCAACCGATGGTGAACCGACTCTACTAAACTTGTCGCTTGATTTCCTAAGTGTTTATATTGGTTAGTATAAGCATTAACAAACCTCTCTTTGTATGGTTCCAACCATTGGCGAAGAACATACGACACAACACCGGGTAATCAAGAGTATCCCAATGGGTGATGAACTCCAAGATTTAGATGATACTCTTCCTAAGTAAGAGACCAACACAATGATTCCCATTCACCGTTGAAAGCAACCCATTTAGCGTAATTTTCTTCGTATTGTTTTTTGAGTTCCTCTTTTGCATCCGCTCGTTCATCTTCAGGTAGCATCTTAATCTATTCATCTCCTTTTTTCTTGGTGGACAAATTATTGGCTTGCACCTATTTATCAAATTACACCATATATAGAACGTACAAAGCATATTATGTGCTAGTGGGAACACTTCCCTCTATTGCATTCATCAATGCGACATCATTATCGGTCACTATAACCTTGGGGAATATCATCACCTCGGAAGATTGCCTTAACTTGTTTTAGTGCCCAAGTGTAACTAGGTTCTTGCTCATCTTTTAAGAAACAAAATGCCACGGTAAACGGTGACTTCGTCGAAGTACGCCCAACAATATTCAACAATTACATCTCGTACTTGTTCGTCTTATAAGTGCAATCCATTATTAGAACTTCATGAAAGCATTGAGCCAATTGAACACTCGTCGGATGCATGATAAGAGTTGCGTTATTTCTCCGTCTGAATCCACATCCTTTTGAACCGCGTAGTTTTTCTCTTGGGCAAAAAAAAAAAAAAACAATTGTTGCATTACTTGTTTATCTCTCCATTCCTTCCTTCTAATTATCTCAATTGCATTGTAAATTGTGGACAAAGATGAGTGGTTATCCTTGTTATCCTCCTTTAGTATTTGGAGCATTTGAACCGGTGAAATACCCATTGTCCACGATTTAGCTACCTTGTCCATCTCTTTAGGAGTTAGCTTTTCCGTCATGAAATGTCCTTCAAGATGCTAGGATGAGGATAATTATGACAATCTTCGCATAACCCTATAGAGAACCCATCCACCCAAATCTTCGCTCAAATTAAATGCAAGCTTGAATGGGCAATTAATCTTCTTTGAGAAAGTTTTGTTCTTCCTATTTGTATTTCCTTTATAAACATAACCCTTCCTCTTGTGGCTTTTATCGGGATCACCGCTTCTCTCACAAACCATTTCAAAGCGAGTTTTGCTTTCTCTCCCATTCATTACTAATACGCACATGTCTTTTTGTGCATGTTGTCTAGCCCAACTCTTTGCATCTTCCGGATTTTTGAATACCAAGTCATTCATGTAGTGATGGGATGTGTCATTGTGCAAAATACCAACTGGGGAAGGTTGGTTTTCCATTGGTTCTATAGGATAACATGGAACCTACAAATAATAGAACAACGTCAATACCATAAAAAAAATTCTTACAAGTTCGGTAATGTAAATTTTTTATCGACCTACCGAACACGAAGTTCGTTATGTAGTTCAAACAAATAAATTGGGGCCTTAGCGAACTCGATCTTTAGATTTTCTGTAAAGTTCGCAATGAAACCGAAAATCTCACTAAACCGAACTCGAAGGTTCGGTTAGAAACACCGTATTTATATTTTTCGCGACCTTCTACCGAACATAAAGTTCTGCAACAAAGTGGCCGATATCGACTCAACCGAACAATGCAATCAGAAACTCTATAAAAATAGTTGATTACATGTTATGGAAAACATAACCGAACTCTAAAAACCACCATTAACATGTAGTTCTGCCATCTGCGTCTCGCTAAAATTAGTAACCGAACTACACATTTAGAACTGATTCGGTTAACTCGCGAGCTAAATTTGGTAAACCGAACTAGGTTGACCCTAACAGAATGTTTTCCGTGAAATTTTGAGTTTTGCCAAATTTTTGCACAATTCAAGCTACATTAACTAAATATGAGGCATACTTGAGTACCCATAGCTTCATCTTCGAGTTGTGGTGATAAAATCCATCATTTGTTTGGTTAGCTTGAGTTTGGGGCAAAAAGCTTTCATCATCTAACAAATAACTCATTTAGGATCATTGGAAGTATTGACAACACGCTATGAGGTGAAGGGGTTTGATTCCGAGGATGAGGTATCATCACATGAATCACCCAAATCATAATTACTAAACTCAAAAAAAAAGATTTTTTGGGTTCACCCATCTTCTTCTTCATATTTCCTTCTTCTTCTTCTTATCTCTAAATAATAATGTTATAACAAAACAATCCCACTAATATAACTCACTAATCACTAATCACTAACTAATCAGTTACTAATCATTACACTAACACTAATTAATCATCACACTAACTAAGTTTATCATTAAGGGTAAATTAGGTATTTTAAAAAACAGAGATAAAGGGGTGATTGGAAATTACTACCAATAACTACCCCAAAAAAACTTGAGAGTAGTCCCCATTTTTTGAGTAGTCCTAAAAAAACGGTTCTTGTTTTTTTGTAAAACTTGTATCATTCGTTTAAGGTGTGTTTCTATGAGTGTTTTTATTTTATAAGAAAATTTGATTAGAAGTTAAAACCAAAACAAACTTGTCGTTCATAGATTTGGGTACATTTTTGATCTATCTTGACCCAAAAGATGAAAAATACACATCAGAGGATAATCAATGTAGTTACGAGTTGATGTTACATTTTGCTAATGCAATTACTGCCCAGTTTACTAGTTGAAACATAAGTAAAGAGTGTTTACTGGTTTACTATGAGTGTTTTTGTTTATACATTTTGCTTACTTCGCCAATTTACATAATCTTTGCCGGCGAAAATAAAAAATTCTTATAATGTATAAATGTCGTGTAAAATCGTTACAGATCAGAGCTCCCCGATCCATAAGCTGCTAGGCTTCCCCACCCCCTTCTCCCACTCTCTACCACCAATAGGTGGCATGCATCTTAACCTTTAATCCCTTGGATGGAAATTAACAGGGGGTCCCATTATAGGATTAACCAATACTTGTATGACACATCGACGGGGAAGGAATAGGGGATACATATCATTTTCGCCCCTATCACATCGGGAAAATAGCTGCCAGAATTGCATAGCAGATGGTGTATCACTTGGAGCCATGAAATATGAGCCTAAGAAGAGATGACTAGCGGTTAAAGCATCGTGGTATGTCCTGTCCAATCACGTCAAGAAGTGCCATTATGGGGATTGATGTCAAAGGCATCACATGAAGCAGTGTTCTCTCGTACCTGTCTAGTACACGTAATTCTTGCCGTTCTTTTTGTTTTTGTTTTTCCTTTACTGGAACATACATATTATTTCCGTCCGACTTTACTTGCCTAATTTGGATTGTGCAATCACTTAAAATTCAAATTACTTCCGCACACACCGTCAATCACTTTAATATATTTGTTAAATATATTAAATTTTACGCCTTCTTTTTCGGAAAAACTCAATTTGCAGCACTAATAAAGCGAAACAAGTAGCTTTCTTTTTCCGAAATAAGAAACGTCACGGAGAGAAAAAAAATCAGCTAAGAGCCGTATAATTAAAAGCTTAGACTGGCACTTCTGATCGAAGTATCTTATCAGAGCACCATAAACAGATGCTTTCAGCAAAACGGGTATTTATCCGGGATATTCTAACGCGTCAGTTTGCTTGCGCCAAAAGTGCCGACCCCACATAAAATCCTATAACGTCTCTATCAGGAGTACCTGTCAAATCAAACCAACTTCTTTAACTTAGTCAAATTCTCATTCTCTTTTTGAAGTATCTAAACAATTCAACGACTTTCCACTTCAAAATCTTTTCGCTTCTTTTTAAATCCCCGCGGACCCCACACATTATAATAAACCTCTAATTCCACGTTAAAAGAATACAAAAGAAAAATCTGCCATAAAACGAGAATATCGTCATCCTGGCTGGTATCATTTTACTGACCTCAGCCGTAAAAGAAAGATGACTAGAGTTGAGTGTATCGTACGTGGTACAGCCGTCCAATCTCGTCAAGTAGGGGCTACCATGATTTCATTGGCGGCCGGAATTTTCAGACTCCAACTTGTTTGCTTAGCTGTTAGGGACACGTGGTAAATGACATTTCTTCTTCTTCTTCTTTTATTAGCAAAGCACATATATCACGTCTTTAAGTTTGAGAATGGAGTGGAATCTCGTAAGATTCACCGCATCTCACGGTCCCTGGGACCCGTCGAAGCTTGCAGGGGTAGATTTATGAGTCCTACCGTGGATCCCACTGTTTTTTGTGTGTTGCGGTAAATCTCACGGGATTCATGCCGTCGTAGCTGTAGAATTATTATTGAGAATGACGGATATGTTTATTTGTCCATCTCCAAATATCTGGGTCTCGCTTTGCCCATAATTAGTCTATCAATTCAAGACCTACATATAAACTCGTAAATATTTCTACTAATTAAATGAGGACATGTCATGCACATGCTTGAATTTTACTAATCTAACCATGCTAAATTTGGAGTCATGAAATATTTTTCCTAAAACAAAATTTACTATTCTTATCTCGTTATTAGATAATTGATAGAGCTTTTCAAATATATAAATTTTACAAAAATTTGGTATATATTTTGAAAGATATTAAGTTTTTAAAATGTTTGATTTATTTTTAAAACAATGATATTTATGTAAATATATCAAAAATGGGGACAACTAAGTAATTTAGGAGATATCCTACCAAAAAGAGCTTTTTTTCTTTATATTAGTAAGATGGGAATTAAGTCCCGTATAAGTAATATATGTACGGCCACATGTTTGGGATTTGAAAAACAAAAGCAAGCTGATGTACGAGGTGCAAGCTGATGTACGAGGTGCTTGGGATAGATATCATTTGATGTATGCCGTGAAAGGTGATACCAAATATATTAGGAAAGACCCACATGTGAAAGCAAATTTTGGAATGGCTTTTGATATTTGCCAAAGGTCACGACTTTTTCAAGTCAAAACTAAAACTAAAACTAAATCTATGATGTTATATATGTCAGTGAACAACTTGCAAAAGCGACCTATTTTTTTCAAGAGGACCGGATATCTCTACTGCTAAACCAAAATTGGTCTAGCCGGTAGTTTTTTTTTATTTTTTTTTAATCAACAGAAAATAGCAATAATTTGATGGCGCAGTAGACACTTTTGTTGGTAGGAAAGAGAAATTATCCCAAGTGTGAATCCATTGTAGACAGGAATATCCCCAAAAGATGCCATTGAGTCATCCTCATCTTAATACTAATCAGTTAATAACAGTAGGTGGTGTGTTTTTGTTTTTCGGAAAATGGGTCATTTGTCGAAAAAAATTTAAAACACAGTTCAAATGGACGAATAAAAAATTTTATCGGTGAAATGGACAAAAAAAAATAGCAAGGATGAAACTGGTTTCATCTTGGCTTAAACTTAAAAAATAGCAACGATGAAACTGGATGCATCCTGTGTAAAATACAAATAAGAAAAAATATTTGAAAATGGACAGGATGAAACTGGTTACATCCTACCTATTTTTAAATTTTTGTCCATTTAAACAGTATTTAAATCTGACTGTCCTTTTCACCCAGAAAATTTTGATTTTGGTCTTTTTAACCAATTTTGTGTTTGCTTTTTTGAACTGGTGGTGTGAAATTGGATTGGATTAGGAATTACTTCCCATAAACTGTATCCACACCGTTGGGTAAACAGGTAAACAAATGGACATTGCATGACAACAATGTTGTGCAATTAATTTTGAACTTGCTAATTTTTTTTTTTTTTTTTTAAGATTCAAAACAAGTTCAAGTTGTTCAATAGTTACTCAAAACTGATCAAACAGGTTCCATATTCCCTGATGTTTCCATATCTTTTTATCAGTGAATCTTCCTTACGGTTCAGAGAAAATTAAAATGCGTTCATCCTGGTTGTGTCAAAAGAAGACTTGCAGTAGCATATGTTTTACGGTGCATATTCACACATTGCAGAAATGAGGGACCGGCAATAAACATCCGTGGATGTGAGACTATGAAATCCAGCATTAGGTACATGTCTCGAACAAAGCTACTAGCGTTAGGCTAGACATTACGGCCATGCTAGTACTAAAAACTTGGGGCAGATAGCATTTTAGAAGAATAAAACCGCCGTGCGCCCTAGTACTTAAAACTTCTCATTGCATATACTCAAAATTAAAGCCATATTTTGATATTGTTTTTTCTTTTTTGTGATTTGTGATTGGGTGTTGGGTGATTCCTAACGGACAATGCCAGGCAAAAGCCGTCATATTCACATTGGAGTGGGGTCCGCTCCGCTGAAGTTAGGACTGTGAATGGGACAGTTTTCATATTTTGGTTAACTGTTCAAAAATTTTAATTTTAGAATTTATTGTTGTTTTGTGATCCACAAGAAAAGAAAAAAAAAAAAACAAAGAGATACAAAAAAAAAGATCGGACTCATAACAAAGATTAAGCGTGGAAAGTAAAACCCAACATTAAGTAATCAACTATATATTATCTTCAACTACATTAAGAACTTACAGCCCAAAATTCGTGCAGCCGTGCTCCTTGCATTCCACGTTGCCAAAAAATATTGCAATTAGAATATCACGGGGGAGAAAATTTTTGATGGGGCGTTTTTGGATGGGGGCATGGGGGACAAATAAGACGTTGACATGTGTCCTCCATATTAATTGTTTTCACAAATCTTGTTTCCAAAAATACCAAACATAAAATATAAACGAAAATTACTAGTTATTCAAATCATTATCAAGCATATAAGTACTCATATTAATAATATAATAATTAAATAATTAAATAATGCTTTTGGTTGGTAACCTAGCAACAAGCTGGGCTCCAACACCTCTTTGAATAGCAACTCCTAGTCTATGAAAAATAAAATTGCCAAAACCACTACTAGCGTCATTACTAACTAAACAATTTTTCAGACGCTTGAAAAAACACAAAGTGTCTTCACCAAGTTCCCCCAAAGTAGAAAAAGCCAAGACACCCAACCCATAGCCACGTGAAGCACACTTATCTAAATATTTGGTGTGTTTACGAGAAACAACATTAGATATAGCTTTTCCCGGGACAAAAGATCTAACACCATCACCAGCAAAGGGTGATAATCCTGTGACATCCATACAACCATCTTTTCCATTCTCCCATTGAGCACGAGAATATCAAATAGCTTCAAACCTTGTCCTCATCTCTGCCAGAAACCAAGAGGAACCTCCTTGGCACAAGCAGCACACCAAACTTGTAACAAATGTCAAGAACAACATCACGAACAAAATCATGTCGATACTTAGGACTAACATCTTTAGCACAGGAAGTGCGTGATCCCCAAAAATGTCCATGGATTTGTTGCAGCTTGGGCATAATCCATTCTCAACAAAGTGGGATACCGAGGCGATAGCAAAGACGCCTCGAATTGTCTAGACCAAGGCACCATTGAGCCCGCTAATGGGTACAACCAATAAATAATCCCGTGCATGCTTGGACACGATTGAGACCGCCACAAATGAATTCTTGCAGACATAGAAAACTGGGTTAGATTTATTTTTTAATCGCATCAAAGTAAGTGACTGCCATGTGGAATGCATGGAAGGAGGGGCGTGAATATCGACGCAAACAGCAGAAGGTAATCCACATACCGGGATAAAGTTCAAGAGCAAAATGATAGGCAGTGTCCCTTGTCTCGCTGAGAAGAATCACCAAGGATCATCTTTGCACCGAAGAAGTCCGACTGAGAGGCGAGATAACAATAGGTGCCGTATCAGCCATGGTGTAAACGCCAAGTCCTCCTCCGTCTTTTGATAGGCAAGGTAGCTAAACGCTGCTGTAAAGGACCAAACCCCGCACCGTCTCCTGCAGAATAAGTAAATGCAAATACTTAAGTAAAATGATCATCAAAAAGGCAAGGGGTCGCCATGTATCATAGATTGTAGTAAGCATTGCAAAATATAGTCTAGATACACCAGTGCAATTATGTAATAAAGATCTTACTTTGGGGGTCCCCTGAAGCTTTTTTATTGTAGTTATTAGTGAAACAACCTTTATCCACCCTTTCAACACCATATTGCCGATAAAATTCCTATCCAAACTCACTGGGTCCACCCAAAAGTTTAACACCATTGTAAGGTCTACCAATATCACTGGAAAACACCCTATCCGAACTGGTTCCATGGGCGCCAAAAGATTGCTCTTCTTTTTATATTTAGATGTAACCCCGCATGGTCCTTCGCTGACACTTTCAAGGCCTTAGCTACCTCCCAAGTGTCGCCAACAATTATACCATCATCAAGGTACCAAGCTGTAAGTCGAGTTTGCATTTGAGATGCACAGTCTTCACCAGTGGGTGAAGTGTCACAAATAAAAGGGGACCAAGAGGGTCGCCCGTTGAACCAAGTGTAATAGCGATATAGTGGTCGAATGTTTAGCAGCCTCAAGTAACAAAAATTCTACCCAATGAGAAAACACTGACAATGAAGACGAACCTCCTGATGAGTTGAGATCTACTCACCATGTTGAAAGCATTGAGAAGTCAATGAGCAACATTGACATTTTGTCCGAGTGACCTTTCAACAAATAGGGCTTATTTACAAGATGTAAAATACCTTCTCCACCAAGAGGGCACACCAACCCCGAATTGGTAGTCACCTAAATAAGACGACATATCTTTGCCGACAGAGAAAGCCGCCACCTTCGACACCAACCTACGCCAAATCGTACCAACCGCGATAGCTCAATACCACCGCCCGGCTTAAGTAATCTGGTTAAAGGAGCACTAGCAATGAACTCGCGCCCAAATCCACAGACATTTTACCAGCCAACCAAAGGTTAACAACTCCCCCGTAATCGGCGAGTAAATCATCCGCCACCGTCGTCGCCAGACCACTCATCACGTCAACTAGATGTCACAGTAAACCATCTCGACCACAAGATGTGCCTTTCGGAAAACTCTTGATAGCTCCCAACACTGTCCGAGAGTCCACCGTAATCAGGGTCAAACATATTCCACATCAGAACCTCTCGAGGAGGCGCCGGTGGGTGCTTGTCCGCAGTATCACGATATGTAACTTCACCGCAAGGTGCTACTCCCGAGGAGGAAAGCACACGAATAAATGGGCTTGGTGGCCATACCTATCTTCTTCCAAGATGCCATCAAGGTAGCAAATAGCCCGTTGCTTTAAATCTTCTTTTTTAGGCCTAATAAAACAAAGCTGTCCGGAGCAACTTATTAACCAAAATGAAGCAATTATCAGCTCCTTCCACATGCTAATAGCTTGGCTGATGGTCGCCATTTGCAGACGCCTCCTATTACTCCGATTTTTCTCACCTGATCTTCGTGGTCTAAACAAGGTCGAGTGCAAATGGGTAAGAGGATAAGTCGTAGCAGTGCACATGTTACCTGTTAACGATGACTCTGGCCCAAACATGTCTTCAACACCCTTGAGAAAAGCAAGCCTACATTGGATGAGGGATGCATGTGTAGTGAACTGCTTCTGAAAACAAGTTGTTGAGTAAATCAAGAGATAACACACCTACATCATCAGCACAATCTTTCTACTATAACTTCGAGCAGCAAAGATTACCACTAGTTACGCCGAAAAATAGCCCTCGTGTCAACCGGGTTTATCCAAACCGTAGAGAAGAAAATCAACCCCAGCTCCCTTTGAGAGGCCCCTGCGATGACATCTCCATGAACAACACCTCCCCGCTTGACGATTTCCTACCAGCCATGTGGTGCATACAATTAAAAGACACCCACATACGTTGTGCAAAGTAAAGCTTTCTCCCATGCCGAGTATATGCTCAAATGATTAGCAATCAAGTCTCTCGATATAGATTTGTTGTCGTCAGAGAAGAGATGCTTGTCGAAAGATGTTTCAAAGAGGAGAACCTTTAGCATATCCTCTACCGTTAACTCCATTTGTGCAGCCATGGAAACCGTTGAAAGGGCAATGAACGACATCATTACTTGGCACGACTGCATCTGCAAATATAAACAATTATGATAAACAATATTTTCTCTAAAAATACATTTCTTTTATATTTTTGGTAACAAGATTTGTTAGAAGCAATTAATTGGAAATATACATGTCAACGTCTTATTTGTCCCCCATGCCCCCATCCAAAAACGTCCCCATCAAAAAATTTCTCATCACGGGAAGGGGAATGCCAAGCAAATGAATTATGACCGTTTTTGACTTTGCTTTTATATTTTGGTAACTATGACAACATTGTTAACGTCACAACAATACTGATCAGCCTTGTGTCCAAAATTATTTACCCTATATACGTACATTAGTTAAAGATAATATACCACTGTTTAAAAAAATGAGTATCAAGGAAACAAATTAAGAACAACTTGATCCTATCTTCTTCTTTTTTTCCACATGAAATCCACACCTTACAAACGGTAGAAATGTACAACAATTTGGTCTCGACTCTAGAGACGATGTATCATGTATCAAACAAGTAGTTGCAAGTTACAAAACTTCTTCCTACACGTGGCGATGATGAGCAACCTATACGTGGCGACTTATTTAATAAATACGGAATGCAAGTAGTTGCAAGTTGCAACTTACAAAACTTCTTCCTCCTATTTAAACTTTCTTCCTGCTCTTCTCTATCTTATATGCCTTGTTCGTTCTGTCTTTTAGGGTTCATATATTAAAAACCCAGATCTATAAATAAGGGGTTTCCTAGATTGCATTTCTAACTCCACAACCGAAGAAGAAGAAGAAGAAGAACACATAAAAGGTTTGTTCTTTTTCCTTGTTTTTTTTCTTTCTTCTGTTTTGGGTTTAGCTGTATTGGTTTTTGAGATTTTTCATTACTTCCGGATCAGCTTCAATTCAAAGACATGATCTACAACCCAGTTAGAACAGTCTTGGTTTCAATTAGGATCTGATTTTCTTCTTCTTGTCTTTGTCTTTGATCTTTCTCTGTCCTTCTGTTCTAATCTCTTTCTGACTTTCTTTATTTGATGAAGTTGTCCTTCTGTTCTAATAATCTCTTCTGTATTTTTTTTTCTTCTTTTTCGATCTCTTCTTCTCTAGTAATAAGAAGCCTTCTCCTTACTTTGTTGGTTTCTATGTGCACCACTACCACCACCAAACAGAAAAATCCATCACTGATCACCACCACTTTCTTCCACCAAACCACCGTATAAACAAAATACCCTTTGTTGCTTTCTACACCACCACCGCACCATCGTTACCACACCACCACCATATAAACAAACCACCTTTGTTGTTTACTAGTTGCTACACATCCACAACCCCTGCTATATGCACGAGCAACCTTTGTTGGTTGTTATTACAGCCAATTTCACCAGCACAAATTTTTTCTTCTATGGCTAGGGTTATTATTAAGTTTTTACTTATTACTAGTGATGATGATCTCTATACATGTTATGTATCATATGTTACCTTTTAATCGTTTCGATTGGTATTTCAGTGACGATGTCGTCTCGAGATAATAATGATGGAAAGAAGCAGAAGAAGGATAAGGGGATAATCATTTCATCCCCGGACGTTCAGCAGCATAGTAGCATTAAGGGGTTGGATAAGAATGCAAAAGAAAGTAATGAAGGAAAAAGGAGAAAAAGCTAAAGGGAACACTTCTGGTAACAACGCCGAGCCATCGGAGGAGCAACAAATGAGAGTAATGAATCAGAACAGAGGATTTGATCAGCATGATGAACAGAAGAAAAAACTCAACACCAACAAAAAGGACAAGAAAAATCGTCTATAGTTAACGACACATGTAGCTTACATTTTCTAAGTAGTGCTAATATATATAATAGGAATGATGGAGGATTCGATCATCGTAAACTGGGAGAATTTTTTCATCTCCTAATTATGTTGTTGTACCTTGTGTTATTGTAGAAGGGGTGAGGGTCTGTTCCCCATCTGTGTTTTCTTCTCTAGTGGTGGATTTGGGATTTGGAATTTGTAGCTCTGCCTATTTCTGTAGGCTTTGATATGTCGATCGTTTTCTTCACTTGTTAGAATAAGTAACGAGTTTTCAAGTTAGTCTTCACTTTTCAGCTCAACTTTTTCTATATTAGGGCTGTTTGTAACCTGCTCAATTACTTCCTTCCTATAAGTTATTGCAATATGATTCTTATCTTTGTCTGAGGAAAAAAAGAGAAGAAGAAGAAGAGATATGGCAGTATTTGACGAACGTACATGATCAACTCTTCTGACCTTTTTTTTCTTTCTCTTTGCGGAAAACTAAACAAACATTTGAGTTGCAATACAAACACAAAGATAATGCAAGCCAATACAAATTCAGAGATAACAACAACAATTGTATTACTTAGATGGTAAACAAAACCCCATGTTCAGGGAAAATAAACCCATCCTTCTTACTTGAGTTTATCAAGTTTTCACTCTGTAAAGATTACCATACAATTTTTCTCTGTTTTTGATAGATCACTTCTATCTCTACTTTTTCTTCTCCCATTTTCTTCCTAACTGCCAGAATAAGTTAAAGACAAAAAGAGTAATAACCGCATTGCGCTTAACTATGTAACCAATTATTGACCGTAAATTGGGTGTTATATGGGAACCAAATCAGCAGATCAAACCTTCCCATATGAAGGCTTTTGGTCCCTCAAAAGCTTAAGGAATGCAACTGTCACTATGCACTCATTGCTGCCCGCTACCATCTTCACAAGGTCTTCCTTTAGTGAGCTTCTCAGAATAAGAACCTGGCTGAAAACGGCGAATGAGACGGATAGTTCTTAACAATGCCAGATATTATTACAAGCTTGCTCATGTTGATGTAGATGACTCGGAAGCCGAGATCTCATGTGAATCACCGAAAACGTTATTGTTTAGGTCAGAAACAATGAGAATCAGAATCGCACTAAATATCCATACCCATCTACTCTTTTTCCGACTCCTCGCCTCTAATTTCTCTTTCTTCACTATCTCTAACTCAAATCCTCGATCAAGCCGACTTTTTAACTACCAAATCGACTTCCTCAAAGCTGATACGTTCCTAAAGGTGGGACGAACACAAATTCGGAATTGTTGAGAAAACTTTGAATTTTCCACATGATTTGCTATCAATTTCGTTGTAATCGATGAGATTGAGTAATCCCTTCAAATTGTGATGAAGAAGTTATGGTTTTCTTACTTGAAACCACATTCAACCGACGGGAGAATCATAAGAAACGTGATACTCTCCAGCTAGCATTCACCAGATGTTTTGTTTGTCGAACCGCCATGAGTCCTAACTTCTTCTTCTCCTCGAAGCTAAAATGCGAAAGCCTTTGCCATCTTTCACTAATCTCCATGCTCTCTCTTCTATAGAAAACACCATCTCTATCATACAAATAAGGGCTAAAACAACTTGACATGAATCCAATCTGCATTTCACATCACAGTAATTTCATCTTTGAACTTCTAATGGCGAACTTGAACTTGCACGCATCTTGACTTGTACTCAGACACATCTTTCGTAGCCACCTCAATGGATATGGTGTAGGATGTGGAGATGTGTTTAAGCCCAATTCCTTCACCAACCGTTTCGTAAAACCAAATTCCGCAACCACTATCGAACAAAGTAATACCAGAGTCATCCCAACCGAGCATATACCCAAAACATTTCTTCTTTGATTTTCTTCAAAGAACGGTACTAATCTTACTCGCCATACATGCCAATTTCTCATTTGGTCATGGGATTTAACCCCAATCACTGCCTTCGAGCATGCATCTTCGCCTTCAATGATACATTAGCAACTTTTTTACCCTTTTTCTGCCACCATGATTGTTGTAATTCAGATGCAAATTCCAACATTTTTTCCTTGGAATGTTTATCTGCTTCACAATAGTCACAATACATCTTTCCCTTTGTTGGCCACAACATGAGTTTTCTTTGTTTCGCCTTTTCAAAACCCATTTTCTTTGTTGATCCTTCCAAGAAAATTGCCTTGTTTCCAAGTGGACCACTCTTTCATCTCTATGTACATAGCCTTCTTACATGCATCATCAATGTCGTAACTCCAAAAAAGTGCTAGTTCTCGTTCGCAAAATGAAAACAAACTCGTTTTTACTTGTCCAAGACTGATTTCGTAGGTTCACACCCAATGTTACGCCCGTCAAACTGGTGTATTCTGCACCGTCGCCCTTTAGTTTGACGTAGGAATCGCCAATGTTCTTAAGCCTTTTCTATGTCCAATAGGGTAAAATCAAGTTACGTAGAGGTTATAAAATTGAGACCAAGAACTTACAGTGAGGTTCATTGTTTGATGCCAGCCCAAGTGTGCTTCCCACCATGTTAGAGCATGACCACCAAGTTTTAATCTTGCAAAACTAACCTTCTGAAATCTCGGGCAGAAGCCTTTGTATCAAGTAAACTTCCATGGTCTTTAACCACCCATCCAATTTTTCCGGATCCAACTCTCCATCATGAAGAAATTTGAAAATTTGCTTGTAGTTTGAAAGGTGTTTCAACATCAACTCTTGCATTAGAGTGACAGTTAGATCCTTCCTCTTCACTTAATTTCTTGTTGGTTTCTTGATCCTTTGATGGTGGAACCATTCCTTTCATCATTTCCATCATCATCTTCATGTTCTTCCTCATCTCGCATGTCTTTCGCAAGCTTTTCGATTGATGAAGATGATGGGGTAGGTTCTTCTTTCCGAGTTTGTCATTGTTCTTTCTTCTTTCCAAGGTTGAGATCAATTGTACTAAATCTTTTCCTTTAGACCGCAACCCTTGCATACACCTAGAATCGAAACACTTTGCTCTCGATACCAAAAACTTGATCAACTCTTCCGACCTTTTTTTCTTTCTCTTTGGGAAAACTAAACAAACATTTGAGTTGCAATACAAACACAAAGATAATGCAAGCCAATACAAATTCGAGAGATAACAACAACAATTGTATTACTTAGATGGTAAACAAAACCCCATGTTCAGGGAAAAATAAACCCATCCTTCTTACTTGAGTTTACTGTTTCACTCGTAAGATTACCATACAATTTTTCTCTGTTTTTGATAGATCACTTCTATCTCTACTTTTTCTTCTCCCATTTTCTTCCTGTTCGCCAGAATAAGTTAAAGACAAAAAAAGAGTAATAATGCATTCATAACTATGTAATAATTATTGACTTGAAATTGGGTGTTAGGAGTGGGAACCCAAATCAGGCAGATCAGTACATGTATAATTAATTCCGTTGAACTCTAGGACAGGAGAGAAATAACATGTTGTGGATGTCCACGTGATGAAAGGGTCATGGACTCATATGTCATTCAAGACTTCATTTTTATATGGTAGAGCAATCCCGTTTATTCTCACTCACTCACTCTCTCGCCAACCCCGTTTTCATACGGAAATGATTAACTTCTTGCGGTTTAGTTCCCGCCGGCTATCCCGTGAAATGGGATTGTGAGAGGGAGGGCTGGGTCCCACCCTTAATCCACCCTACAAATCCGCCTGGTCAGGGGTCCTGTTCTTTGTGTCATGCGGGATGGACCACGGGAATCAACATGCGGTATCATCCCCGGTTTTTATATTTAGTTGTGAGAAAAATTATTCATACATTTTGTTTTTCGTTGTACGTATTTTGGTGTTTTAAATGCCCGGTATAGATGCTAGTCATGATTGTACCATTGTGGTACGTAGTGTACGTCAAGGATTGATAATCTGAGATAGATTTCGTAATTCAATTTGTTGTTCTATAGTATTTATTTGTTTTTGGTTCTTGATCGGCTCATATTCGATAGATCATTAAAAAATTGATACAAAATTCATAGAAAATAATTGAAATTATTAAGTTTCTTAATTTTTATTTAGCACCCGACAGTGGCTGACACAGGGACTCTGATTGAGATCATCAAAATCAGGCAAACAAATTTGTTCCTCGTGATAACACAATTAAAAAATTGGGCGACGCAAATTCTGTTCGCGTCACGGCCAGGTACAGTTTTGTTTGGAAGGACCCTTCTGTCCACCCTTTGACAATTTTGCCTCTACATTGTCGGCTTTTTGTCGAGTTACGGCGGGTCCACTGGATACTCCAAGATTTTGGTCCTTCAGATGACTTTTATGCCATTGTGATTTTCAAAGTTTGGATCCCATTTATGGCGTATGCAGTTTTTTGGCTTTCCATGCTAGTTGAGTTTTCCTCTGTGAACGGTTAATTCAATTAATCCGAAAACCATGAAGGAAGATCAAGTTAAGTGTGAGTCACAACGATTACTCGGAATCTAGGAATTTTGCCGGACAATGTTGCATAAAGTTGGGCTCAATTTTTCGGTAAATTAATCTTACTTCAGCAGAGGGGTACTCTTGTTTCTGTTGGTTTGTTTTTGCAAGAGTTGTGTCGTTTTTTTTTTTTTTCTTCTTCTTCTTCTAGGGTTAATTTGTGTTACCTCCCCTGTAAAGATTGGTAATTTGCATTACCTCCCCTACAAAAATAAAATTAGCAAAACCTCATCTCGTCACTATTAGTTTTGATTCGAGTTAGTCGACTAAGACCGACTTACACGTGGTTTTTTGTAGGGGAGGTAATGCAAATTACCAATCTTTACAGGGGAGGTAATGCAAATTACCAATCTTTAGAGGGGAGGTAATGCAAATTACCCCAAACAAATAAAAATCACGTGTAAATTAGTACTGAGTCAACTAACTTGGAATAGACGGAATTATCAACCAACTGACCAATCAAATCAACCAACTTTTTTAACAGCTTCTCGAAGTATCTAAACAATTCGACAACTTTCACGCGTCCAATTCAAAAACTTTTTTCTTTCTATTTAAATCCCTATTATCACAAAGAAAAAACTCCAATTTAGTTTGAAGTCACATCAAAATCTATCTGATCAAAAAAGACATCAAAATCTCTGAAATTGCAAAAATTTAACTATTCTGTCTCGAGCGTATCCTCGAAAATGGTCCGGAGAAAACGAGAACCTCTAAGGATCTAACCTAAGACTAATGTTTATGGACCATTATTGTCATAAATTTTTGAAACACAAAGCATGCTAACTCTCACACACGGAGAGACATGATGAATGATAGAACCAACGATACTGTTCCGAGCAGCAGCTTATAGTACTGTAACTGATCCGTTCCCCCTTGCATTGGCCAATTAGACGTGCATGAAGTCACATGTTAGGGCTTTAGGGGTTGGAAAGGACCCGTGAAACAAAAGAAGACATGCGATGTACTTCGAGTGGTCATTAAAAGAAGGGAAGATTTGTGAAAGCAAATTTCAGTGGTCTTAGACGATTGCCAAAAGTACTTTTTAAGTTCAAGTCAAAACTAAAACTCAGTCCATGAGACGAGATGTTAATCGAACAACTTACAAAGCCCAAGTTATTTGGTTTTATGTGATTACAAAAAGTAGAAATGGACGTTTAGTCCCAAAGTTAGTGGGCTTTGGACGCTCTAGTCCTGTCCCTTCTCAGTACTCTCTAGTCCAAAATTCACCCGTCTTAAACAGTTTAGTCCAAATTTAAACGAGTTAATCCAAACTCTCACCGATTCAAAACTCCCCGAATGTTTTCTACTTCAAAATTACCCTTTCACTGTTTTGAATTCATTTCATTGTATGTACAGATTTCAGGGAGGGAGGGAGGGAGGGAGGGAGGGAGGGAGAGAGGGGGGGAGAAAGAGAGAGAGAGAGAGAGACTTTTCTTTTCTTCTTTCCTTTCTCTCATTCTCCATTCTTTTCTCTGATGCAGGAACTACAACACGTTCATGATAACTATGAAAACAAATAGCATTAGATGCATAGAGGAAGGTGTTGTTAGTTCTCATGGATTTGCTTGGGTTAGGTTTCTGAGAAAAGGTGAAACAAGATCAGAGTTAGGGTTTCTTGATTTGAAATTTAGATGGAGTGGGTGATGATTTGATTTCTTTCTTAGAGTTGTGATGAAGAATTAAATCGTGGTGTTGTTGCTGATAGATAAATTAGGAATCGAGAAGATACATAGATGGAAGAACAGGGATTTAATTGAAGAATTAGGGATTTGGAAATTGATTGAAGATTTGATTTAGTGATGATAAAGAAGGAATTAAAGACCGAGTTTGATGATTTGAGAATTGAATTAAATTAAATTAAATTAAATTAGAGAAAGAGGAAAGAAAGAAAGAAAGTCGAGGGAATGAGGAGTTAGGATTATTCTAGGGTTCATGGAACTGATGGTGGTGATAATTCGAAAGGATTGTGTCAATCTCGAAAGAAAAGGTAATCAAGAGAATCTGAATTTAGAGTTCACTAATTTGATTTATATGCTTGTATGGAATTGTATTGATTATTTATGGGTGCTACCTAGAACTGAAATAGACATGATTGTGTAAAGTTGAATTAAGGGTTCCTTTGGAACTGGAGATTCATCAAGCTTGGAGATTGTGATGAATTGAAGCTAAATTAGGTATCATGTTAAACTGACATAGGAAAAGGTTACGAGAATTAGATATAATGATATATCAATGGTGCAGTTACAGGTTAGAATATGGCTTTAAATATAATTTGGCTCTTGAAGTTTATATTTGTATTGCTGTATAGCTTGCATATGTATTTGTAGTAACCTTGTTTTGGTGCAATGTTCGATTATGGACTATGGTGACTGTTGACATTATGAAAATGAAGTGAACTTATGCATGACATTTTAGGGAGTGAGATCGGAAATTAAATACATCTTTTGATCATTTGTGCCATAATCTGTAGGTTAGGAGATTTGTGGATTTATATGTATAAACGTTGCTAGACCAATCTAGTGATGTATAAATGTTGATTTATATGTATGAATGGGTACTTTAATCGTGCTCTAGCCTGCTTAATATGTGAAACAAAATCCTTAACTTATATATATATTTAGATATTTGGAAATTGTGAATATTACTTGATTTTTCCATGTTTGTTAAGTAGGACTCTCACATCTTAACTGTATAGGCGTCGTCTTATTAGGCTCACACAACATTGTTCGTAGTCGAGTATGGTAGAATTTGCTGGTGGATTTTGTTGTATTACTTTACTTTGATGCCAGTCATGTGGCTAGAGAAGTTTGGCGGGTTTATATGTACTTTTAGAATTTTAAATTGTACATCCGTTCAGAACTATGGACGGACCAAACTAGGATAGCAAGCTTTGGTGCATTTATGGTATTATATTTGCAACAGTGGCCTATTAGTAAGTCGCAATATTGTGTTAGATCATGAAATGACTTATTTTACTGGTTAGAATATGTGACATGAGGCTATGAGAAAGTTGATAGCTTGATACTGCTCACTACACCAAATTCTTAGATTCGAAACAGAACTAAGCCGTTACTAAAATGGGTTCTAACGGATCTTGCCTGTTGCAAAAGCGGGTGTTACATTTTTTTGTAATGGCTTTGCGGGCCATTGATACTTTTGCCAGACACTGTGAATAAATCGCGGGAGTCGTTACTTAATTTGGTTACGTGGTAACAGCTCCGTCAATTTAATTGTTTTTGTAACATCGCTGTTGTAACGCTGAAGAGCGCGAGAACTTTTTTTGTAACAAATAGGGATTTCTACCAAATAACCTGACCAATTTTGACCAGTCCAGGCCGATCGGGGCTCATTTCGCTGGAAATTAGCCTAATTCTAAATACCCCGCATATACCTTCCAATCCATTCATCATCACATTCAATGATAATTTCTTCAAATAATTATTTTCACACATTCAATCCATTCATACTGTGTTCAAATAAAAAGAACTCGAAATTTTCCTAAGTACCAATTTTTTTGGTAAGTATCAAATTTCTTAGAATACATAGAAACTCATCAAGTCTACATAACTTATAAGATAAAACTTATTAACTACATAGAACTTACAAAACTTGAAGTCATGATGATCTTTATGACCGCTTTGTTCTCCATCCTTTCCAATCAAAAAGAGCATCATTCAAAAACTCGCGATCACAAAACAAGAGATACTTAGATGTGAGAAGCAAAAACCAGAAGAGATGACACACTCAAAAATCGGAGCAACAGCAAGTTGTTGCTGCAAGGAAAGGCACCATACTTAACTACTTAATCGCAACTAGGCAAGATGAAGCTTCAGAATTTGGCACTCTCTGCTTTTTTATGTAGATTCTCATCATTCCCAAATCGGTCCCGAAACAAACCAAAGTCCATAAGATCTCAATTCATTCAAAAGACAAAACACCTTTTTCCAATGAAATCATCTTAACACCGACAAACATATATAATACAATTGTAAGAAACAAGTAAAATCTAGCAAGTATACAAGTGAAGTACTTACTAGGTCCGTGTAATCTAGATGTACACATGTTGATGCAAACCCCACGTAGTTCACTTTCCCGAAACACAGAAAAACAACTTTATCAACCTTACCGTATATAAAAATGTACATAAGCATTAGCAGGTTGAAAGAGGTTGCATTTGTTCATGAATTTGCATTTGATCACTTATGTGGCTAGGGTTTGCATCTCAAATCCCACTGAGCAAATGATTCATCTCTTGAACCACATACAAATAAGATCGACAAAAATTAACAAACTCTAGGCAGTTAGACCTCCCAAGGTCAAGCCACAAGGATTAAAATATCTCAAACCATCATTTACTTACTGTGGATTGGATGGGTGGGCACATATACCGACTTTACACTTCCCTGCTTGGACTGGGGGCTAAAACACCAATGCACTTTCTTCCACGTTCCAAATCTTTATCTACATACCCAAAATATATACTATACATTAGTTCATTTCTATAAAAAGGTTTAGTCATACATACATCTCTAAACATAAGCTATTCAGCCTTTTCTTTGTCAAGCAAACACACATAACCGAATCAGCATAACTCAAAATCATTTTAACTTACCTTTTAATCTTAGCAGATGTCAAAATGCGAGGCCCGGTCACGACCACCAAGATCATTTATCCAAAAATCCTCGGTTCCTTCTTCTATCTACATAACCCACCACCACAGAAGCCGCGACTGATAATTACAAATTCTGTTGATGTGCTTTGTCCAAAGGATGAAAAGCTAAGACAAGTGGAAAGATCCATGTCCTTCGATTTATAGCATAAAGCAACTTCTTCCTTCATTATATCCTACAAAAACCAATCCCATTAAAAATGAGAACTTACTACGAAACAAAATAATTTAATGCCGAACTCATTTAATCAAGCAATTTTCATTTTTCAGTGGAAATAAAAAGTGAACTTGGGTCTTTGAAAGTCTCACCTTGGTAGAATAAGGAGGAAGCTTGAGATAGTTGGTACAAGTCATCACACTAGGCAAGTCCCCATCAACCCATTCGTTTGAATGCTGCGGAAATATTAACAAAAATAACACAAGATTAATAAATAAATAGACTTGTTATGTGGCAAATTTTATAGTCTATTAGGGAACGATATTTATGGAGGCATACCTTACGGACAATTTTCATCTTAGGGTTTAAAGTCGTTAAGCCTCATGTGGAAGTCAAGGTGCTCCGATTTATAAACCGAATGACGACTTGTTTTTGATCACGTTGCAAGTCTTTCATAATTTCTAACAACCACGGTAGAGAGAAAGAAAAATAACTATTAGAAACATGTTCAGTGTGATGCAAACAAGGAGTTAAAAAAGAAGGAAAATGATTAATTGGCAATCGACATAAATGATCCGGTGATCGCTAATCAGGTAGCCATGATCAAATTTGATGTGATCCAAAAGCTCATTTGACCGTGAAAAAACATGATCACCATAAAGTTAGAAAGTGGCACTTGACACAAGTCACACAACACATTTTACACCAACAAGTTCTGGATACATACAGTCCAAGCATCTTGTTCTCCATAATAAACGCCAATCTCCCCCCGAGTAAATACTTTGAGACTTGTTAACGAAACACCTAAAAACCAAAATGGTTCATCAAAAATTACTGAGTAATACAAGTATCCAGAGCAAAGAAATGTTACGATTCATTTGAAGAAACTACAAGTGAAAGAAAAACTTACTTTCTTATCTTTCCACCGGGAAGGTTTTTACTTTTTCAAGTTCTGATTGAACTCCCCTCTATAAAACTCCCCCAATAATGAAACCAATCAAAAACCCTAACTTAACAATCGATCACAAAAAACAAACAAAAACCAAAAAACATCAAAATTACCTTAGAAGTTGTTTGGTTAAGTAGTTTGTTCCTAAAATCTACTTTTTGTTCTGCACCAGAAAATGTAAAGTTTTAAAAACTAAGCAACGCAGCTGAAGTGCACTCATTTTTTGGTTGTGGGATCACATTGTGCTAGCCAAATATATGCGATATGAAGTGTCATAAGTTATAATAAGTGCAGAAGATACCTTGGAGTCTTCTATTTCTGGTAGCCCACCATAAGTACCCGAGTTAACCATTACAAGGCTCTGCACACAGACAAATGTAGTAGCATAGTATGAATCCTGCTTAGCATAAGACTTGAAATGGATGTTTTCATGACAAACTGAAGTGGAGCAAACTATCTAGGGATCCAACAGAACCATTTAAGCAAAGGGAGCCTCTGAATGAACACAAATTTGCTGGGTAGGGGCATCTCATCCAATATTTCATCCTTGAAATTAAAAAGCATAGAGTCGGTTGACGTTAACCAATGTGTAGCTACGTTAACACTTACTTGAGAAACAACGAGTTCTTCTGCACAAAGCCCCCACGGTACATCCTCAAGCCTTCTCCATGAATTAGATTTTGATGTCATTTTGAAGAGGTCTAAATCCACCTAAAAAGGAACACGGGAACAGCCTTGCCAATGGGCATGGCAAGATCATATAAAGAACAGCTAAAAACCACGAAACCAAAGCCAACTATATAACCAATTTGAACACTAGATTGAAGGCTTATTGTACCCACTGATTAGCAATTAGCACCATTGTCTCAAGCCTGCATTATAATCAAAAGACTAGAGAGCAACAATGAACACCAACTGAAATCATAAAAAAACAAACTAAAATCAGTTCACATTTCCAAACCCTAAAATAGAAATTAACATTAAACCCTAAAATCAGTTCATATATTGAAACTTATACCTTTTTTAAGTTGGATTAATGAATCGGTTCTTGATTAATATATGTTTGTCCCAGGTTCTTGATTCTTCAAGCCTAACATGAAATCGGAAAAAAAATTGAATTAGATTTGATTGAAGAAGAGTAACAAATCGAAACTAAGATGAAACAAATCGTATCAGATTCACGGATCAACCAAAGCGTATTAGAAACAAATCGAAACCCTAAAAACTAGACGATTGAAAAATTTAGAAACCCTAAAAATCCAAAAAGTTATAGAAAAGATCGATGAACACTTACACAGATTGACGATTGAATAGATTTCTGTTATGATTTCATCGACTCATCGTTTGATAGGAAGAGAAGAGAGGCAGGAGCCGAAGAGGAAAAAAAAAGAAATAAAAATAAAAACTCGATCTCGATTTCATGCATGTGAATGGCACACGCGTGGGAGGAAATATCCTCTGGTATAACTCATCGTGGGTGGAAACATGCGCTACGCATGTGAATGGCACACGCAAATATTAAAGGTGTTACCACCCTCGGTGTGACTGGCACGCCTAAAAAAAATTTCGTAACGGCTTAGCCTTGTTACAATTTTTTTTTTTTAATTTGTAATGGCTGAATCTTCACGAATTTTTTGTAACGAGCATTTGTAACGAGAAATTCGTAACGGCCCATAAGCCGTTATGAATTTCTGTTACGATTCCGGGAATTTGGTGTAGTGGCTATTTGAGAATAGTTATTAATTGAGCACATAAGCGGTTGTGTATGTCTTAAAATGTAAGACTTACACGGTCTGAATTGATAAAAACAGTGGACTGAACTAGGGATGTGAACACCTGCCGGACTCTTTAATATTATGCAGGGTCGTGTTAAAATGATACTACAGTAGCATTTGGTAAAATTTAGTATCGCAGTCTGGGCACAAGTCTAAAAGGTCTGAACCTATCGGTGATACGTATTGATGTTTATACCTTGGTAGCTATTACTATAAAGGCGAAATTCAGAATAATAATAGACGAGAAACTTAGAAAATAGAACACAAGTAGTAATTCGAAGAAATATATCTTCTCTAGATTATCAACAAGAAAAAACTATTACAATTCTCTCTTTGTTACGCTCGGAAATCTCTCACAGGTAATTAACCTTAAACTATTTTACTAAGCTTGCTTTTACAATAATTAATTGCCTCCAAACTTCTCTCTAGGTATGTGTTAAACCTCATTTTCAGGTGTCAAACCACACTCTCTAGATTGTCTTAGCTATGAGATAAACATCTCTTGTTTATAGCTTTCGGTTTGGTTTCTCAAACCTTCTCAGAACTATTTCCTTTCTATGACTAATTCCCTTTATAGTTATATTTCCCTTTAGGAATATTACCTTGTCTAGGAAGTATTCCCTTATCTAGGTATATTTCCTTACTTTGGTTTGGTTTCCCCAACCTCTTAGGAATCTATTTCCTAGCTAAAATTATCTTTTAAAACAAAACCCTTTCCCAACTAGGAATTCTGTCCAAATGAGGATTCCTTCCTAATATAGGATTCTTCCCTCAACTTAGCTTGAGGTTTATTAGTTCCCGAAGACAGGAAGATACACATGTATCAATCGGATACAAGTCATTTTTATGGGGTTTACTGCCCAATCCAATGATTATGCTTAATCCTAAGACTAAGAATTTACCGTTGTATTTTCTTGTACACCAGTTATATAGGTGCACATAAAAGTGCACCTTTTTTATATGCTTGTTATACGAGGTGTATATGCATGTATACCGGTTATATGTTGTGGTCTCCTTATCGAATTTGGTTATTGGATGATTGTGCTATGAAACAACTTTCAATTGATGGTTGTGCGCTGGATGCTGCTGAAAGGCCACAATGGATAGAAGCATGGATATGAGCATTAACCTAAGGGTATGAATTATAATTTAGGCATGAGTAGTAACATTATTGTATTCTATTGTTGGCATTACAATTCGTTCTCAAGAGACCTAAAGTGTGCCACTAGCATTATATCCCATGTTACCAACTATAGAGCATTATAGTTGGTACGAATGGATCTTTGTGTATATAATCTCAAGTAAATGTTAATTGCACTATTAGCTGGTCAGTTAGTAAGTGTGAGTTTGAGTTTGGGGAGAGAAGAAATGAATGAGCGAGAAGCAACTAGTCTCGGTCGGAATTGATGATAATAATACGCAGAGAAAGGAATTTGGAAAATTATTCAATTTCTTAGAAAATTATCTAGCTGAAATTTTATTCTCTTTTACTTATTAAATTTTGGTAATGAATTGGTAAAGAGTTGACGTTTGTCTTATTTCTCGATTCTTCGCTAATTTCATCTAAATTTGGTTGGAATTCTTTGGTGGTACCAAGCTAAGAAAGTATCTATAATGTCGGTCCAATCTTAAATAAATTGGTTTCTTTTGTGGCTTAGTAAATTGATCTTACTTGGGGTGTTAAGAATGATCTCAAAAAGCTCCATAACACCTTGAAAATGAATGCAGCGGTGACAGATGATGCTGAAAAGAAGCAAATAAGAGACAAATCTGTGCGATTGTGGATAAAGCGGCATAAAGATCTGCTCATGAGGATGATGATGTGCTGGATGAGTTCGTAATGCGGAGAAATGAAATGATCATAAAGAGGATTAAGGTACATAATCTCGTTTCTTCTTCCAACCCATTTGCGCTTTTGGAATTTCATGATAGCGATAGTGTTTGATAGATCAAAATGCCTAAGATATCATATTTAAAGATAATATAACATTAGGGAGTAGTGGAAACTGTAATATTTTCTGACAATTGGATTATGTACACACCAACAAAACCTAAGCAACAGGGATTACTTAAATTTTTAATTGTGATCTACAAGAAATTATGTAATGTCCAGTAGCTCACCAGTTCAAAGAATAATTGGTGATCCAAAACAGTCAAAATCTTATCCTAAGAAGATTCTTACTTTGGGTACATATGTGGACAACATGTGTACAAGTTAATGTGTACATACTTGTACACCATTGTAGGTGTGTACATAGTTGTACACCATTGTGCTATCTTTTTGTTTAGTTGTTTTTTGTTTATATTTTAGTTGTACACCGTTTTGATTCTTTTTGAAGCTGGGAATAATTCTGTAGTTTAGTTATTTTTTGTTTATATTTTCTTCTTCGGAGCAATTTATTGATGTGTAATATTTTGTTTTTCAGGTGTACATATTTTGTACACATATTGATTATTTAGGTGTACGTAGTTGTACACATGTTATTCTTTTTGAAGTCTAAGAAATTAGGTAAAGCACTAATATGTACATAGTTGTACATACATGTTATGTTATTTAGGTGTACATAATTGTATACATGTGGATTATTTAGGTGTACATAGTTGTACACTAACAATAATTAGGGAAAGCACTAATGTGCACAAGTGTTGGATTTTTTTATAAGTGTGTACGTAATTGGACTGTGATATCCATCCCTTACATCAGCTTCCATTTGCTTTCGGTAGAAATAAATGATATTAGTTATATATTAGTTACGTTAGCATATATATATATATATATAGGACTGAAATCTCTAAATATCAATATGTAATGTTAATGTGGACCAAGTCATTACTGTCAACATGATTACAAGCAAAATTTGCATTACATCTCTATGTAGTTTTCCATGGTACTTCACTTGAATGAATGTATTCCTTTTATCTTGATCAATGATGTTGTCAAAGTTCCAGAATATTTTTACTGTGCACATTGTTTAATTTTCGGTTTGCTTCCAGCATTTATATATAATTTCATCTACTGTTGATGCTGAGTTCAAACTCCAAATGTCCAGATTTTTTGGTTGGCTAGCGTAACTCACCTGAGTACGGAATCAGCAAGATGTGAAGCAAAGATCACTGGATTGTCACCTGAAACATATGGGTGGGCTATCTACAAGTCTAAATTTCTGACAGGAGGAGCCGCCAGTACCAAAAAAGTCTTGACTTAATAAAAGTTACGGATCAAGTTCGCCCCTACATTTTGTAATAGTAATAAAATTTCCTCGTCTGAGATTTTCTAGTCTTTGGTTAGTATTTCGTTTAAACCGCAACTTAGAGCATTGCCAACACAATAGTTTTTGGGGTCGATATAAATGTTGAGAAGCAAACTGCCTATATTTAGAAAAAATGACGAAAACCATACCGCTGTTTTTGAATCCAAAACACATTATCATTAATCGTAATTTCCAAGAAAGTTTAAGATACATTTTTTTTTTTTTGTTCTTGATGATCAACAAGGAAAAAGAAATATGAAAGAGCCATCTACAAATTAATTCTCGCTGACGCCAAAGCTTCGGAGATGCAAGAGAGGGAAGAGAGCAACCATTTGTTTTCAACATGGTTGGCCAAAGCAAACCGAGCTTATATATGGAAAGTGGAGTTCCCATCTCTTTCGATAAAAGTGTACTGAATAGAGCTCCAATGGCATATAAGTTTTCTAATTTTGCATATTATGGGTTGGATTTTCAATGTGTACATAATTGTACACCTTTTGATTTTCAATATGCACATAGGTCTACACCTGTTGATCGCTAATACATACATTATTGTACACTTGTAGATTTTTAACAAACATGGTCGATATGTGTTTGATGAATGGATTGTTTTGTATCTTGTTATGGAGAAGTTAGTTGGTAATATATCTGTGTAGTCTGTTTCCCATCTTCTTAAAGGGGCTTGTTTGTAGGTGTGACATTGTTACTTGACTTTTTTATTCAGAAATCATTTGTTTGACGGCGTTGTAGGATGGAATGACATGCTTCTAGCTGATGATATGATATGGGGCCAGAATTGCTTCAACGAGCTTGTCCATAAATAGTTGGGACCACTGGTTGATGAGGAAAGTGGTCTTGTGTTTTCTTACGATAAAACACATGTTTGTACACCATTGTAGGCTAAGATTTTTGGATGTTTATGCACCACTGTAGACTAGGAAAGTGGTCTTGTGTTTTTAGGATTTTTGTAGATGCGTACATGTTTGTACACCACTGCAGATCAAGATTTTTTTAAAATGAGAATTATATAGCCATATGGGTACTCTTTTTGTAGCTCTCGGAAAGAGCTTCCCGAATATATAAAATTTGCGAATTTCGGACTAACAGTTCAAAAGATAAATTGTTTTCTAATTATTTTTGTATTATTTAAAATTGCTGACATCATCATGAGTCACTTTGGACTAAACTGTAAATATTTGGACTAAATTGTAAATCAGGAAGGTTATATGTGTATTTTCCATATTTTAAATAACTTTTGGACTAAATTGTACCTAGTTAACTCGGGATGGACTAATCTGTACTTTTTAATTTGTTTTTGGACTAAATAGTTTTTTTCCCTTCCAGAAAGTGTAAATTACATTATACAATTGATGTGTCACTACCAAATGTATAACGATGAACTAATAGGATGTGTTTATCTACCGCCTCTTCTATATATTCCTTCAAACCTCAATTTAAACAAGATAATCTAATTTATAAATTTTAGAGGATCTTTGAAACCCCTCATTCTTTCAAAAAAAAAACAAACAAAAAAAAAAAAGGTTTCTCCTTTGTAATTGTACCCATGTTTTTACCAATGAATCTTGCTCATGGTTCGGAAAAATAAAAATAAAAAGGGTTTCATCCTCATTATATCAAAAGAACACTTGCAGTTGCATATGTTTTATGGGTGAAAATTGTATTCACACATTGCACAAATTGGGTATGGCAATTGACATCAACTATTTTCTAATAATTTCATTTCTATCGATACAACATTGCTAATAAAGGTGTCGGATTAGTGGGGAGGGTACTAAAATTCACATAAGACAAAATTTTTTAAGTTGTCTCATATGAATTTTGGTACCATCAAGAGCCATGTATGCAGTAGTGGATGTGAGATTATGGAAGATCCAGCAACCCCATACATGTGTCTCAAACAAAACCACTAGCCCTAGCTAGATGCTATGGGCAGCTGGCATTTTCAAGAGAGCGAAAATCAAAGAAATGGTACTTTAATGGTGACTCATTATTAATAGGAACATCCTGAGTGTAAATCGATAGTGAATATTCTTTTTTTCGAACGAATGTGTGATCTATAATTTTAGTAACAGCAGGATTTATGATTCTAGTAACAATAGAACAGTGGTCACCAAACACAATCCCTCCAGTTTTTCTCGACTCTTTCCTTCTTTCTTTTTTTTCGAAAAAAAGGTTATATTAAAAAAAAAAAAGGAACCCATTACACAAGGCAAGGGGAGTTATACACTCATAATAGTCTCCCAGTTGCTCCAAATAAGACTTGAAGATACAAACTTAAATGTATCAGAATCACAAGACCAAACAACAACTAGCTGTTTCACAAGATCAATAATCTCAGTTGGTTCCTTCTTTCTAGCTCCAAAAATTCTCCCGTTTCGTTTCTTCCACAATCTCCAGCAAATTGCATAGTGAATAATCCGCTATACAAATTTACCTCTACCCAGCATTTGTAGTCCACGCTTCATACAAATCAAATTAAGTTCTCGGAATTGACCACGAAATCCGAAAAGCTTTAATGAAATAATTCCATACACTACAACAAAGAGCAGCATTCGTGACATTACATTTTCAACACCTGAAAATGTGTTGTAAATATTATACATTTGTGACATTTTCTGTGTCGCGCATATATAGCATTAACTAAGTACGAGAATAACGTTAATATATTAATTTGTGATATTCATGTTGGCGTGGCAAATAAAATTCGAAATTAATCAAAATTTTAAAAATAAATAAATGACTTTTTCAACGTTACCAAATGTAAAAAATAAATATTAACTTAAGATCAAGTTATAATTTTTTATTATAACGGTCTTAAGGATAACCCCTATGGGCTAGATTGGACTGCTAGATTGGCCAAAAAGTGTGGGAAAAAAGTTAACACTCAATCTGGCTACTTTTCTCTCCTAGCATTTGCTCGCAGTCGCACTATCGGCGAGATTGAAACGCTGCACGGTGCGGCGCTCAAAAAGTGATGCAAACGCTGGATTGTTCGGCGTTGAACGAATATTCCAGAGAATAACGCCGAATGGTTAGGCGCCAGGATGGATATTTGTTCCCATTCGCTCAAATTCAAATTTGCTCCATCCGCGCTTGACCCTTTTTTTAATTAACGGCTATTTTTTCCAGATTTCCATTTCTACATGTTTGGCAATTTGTTTCAATCGTATTTTGTTTCAAAATTTGGAAATTTATCAAAGTAAATGTTGCCATTTGAGAATTTGTAATCATCCATTACATTGCAAAACAAAGTTACAATTTTTTTTGAAGAAACTAAAAAGTACATTGAAATTGAAATCCTACTTCTAAATAACTTAAAACATAAAAAATTACATTGAAATTGAAATCCTACTTCTAAATAACTTAGAAATCCCATATCACTTTAGTTTAGGGGATAAGTTCCAAACCATAACGGGCTAAAATCTCGTTCTTCCATATTTTGTAGATGGGTCTCTCACATTCTTGTAATTCATCCAAGGGTTATCGTAGAATCTTCATTTCCGATTCTCTTTGTTGCGTTTGTGCCAAGATTGAAGAGCTTTCCATGTTCTTCCTTAGATACTCTTCCTCTTTTTCATATTTGGCCTCTCTTTGTGCTTGTGCGTTTTCAAGAAGTTCGATGACTTTATCCATTTTTTCATCTGATTTCTGCGATGCTTTAGCCTCACGAGCCTTTTTCTTTGCTTTATCTCTACCTTTACTTCTAACATCATCGGTTTGTTCGAAATAGCGTCTTCTCTTTTATATGTCCGAGGTTCAGAATTATGAGTAGATGAAGTGCTACCAAACCTTGCCATATTTTGCAAATCTTCATCCATATTATCATCTTCATTTTCTTGAGTAGCTTGAGTTTGTTGACTAGGTTGAGTGGAAGTACCGACTCCATCATCATTATTCACCGCCGGGTTGTAATCGGGTTGATAAGTCTTCAGGATCTGGAAAACCGATTCGTACCTTCATTGTTTTCCAGTCGATGCTTCATAATTCTATTTTCCACGATGATACTGGGGAAAAAATAAAAGGAAAAATTTAGAGAAAGAAAGAAAGATAACAAAATGGTAGAAAGAAAACATTAAGAAAAATTGAGGTACTTACATAATCCGCCTCGGTCATCCCCGTAGGTTTGTTTCGGAAGTAGGGCCTAACAAATGAAATATGTTTCCTCACTTCGCTTCTTATTGTGTTGCACTTTGTTCGCAATGCTTTTTTATCTCTTTCGACACCATTGGGACCTTTTCTTTTATTGTACTCTTCAATAATCTTACTCCAAAATATTGCACCTTTTTTATCTTTTCCATGAATTGGATCGTTGCTTGCTATGACCCAACCATAAATTAGTGCCTCTTCTTCTATTGTACTAAAGTGTGCCATAATTTTGTATGAAAAAAACTATGTGAAGAAGAGGAAGAAAACCAATGAAGAAGATAATAAATTGGTTTTGGTGTGAGGGATGAAGGAGAAGTAGTCCTCTATTTATATGGAAGCTTGAAAAAATAGTTGTTGTGGTTTTAAACGGATATTTAATCTGAGTCGTTGAAAATAGAACGGTCATCTTGATCTGATGGCTGACATTCTAAAGCGCCGTTTGGTTCGGCGTCTTAACGCCGAATGGTATGGCGCTGCATTTCCTGTCGTTGAATCTTCAACGGTCACTTTTGATCTCGCGGCTGTGATGCCAAACGCCGTTTGGTTTGGCGTTGGACGCCCATTGGTGAGGCGCTCCGGCCAACGACTACATTTTCAGCCCAAACTCACATCACTTCATATCTCTATATAAACTCAACACAATAGCTCAAAATCCCCACACCCCAAACTTGTGAAGTTTCATTCTCTTTTCTTTTCTATTCAACATTCAAGCATGGTTGCATTCTCAATTGAAGAAGACAATGACTTGGTGAGAAGTTATTGTGCAATTAACAACACTCAAATAACAACCAACTCCTTTTGGGGACAAGTTGTTGAAGAATTTATGAGAATCAATGGTAATGCTAATGAGAGATGCAAAAAGCAACTACAAACTCGGTTATCAAGCATCAAGTGTAATTGCAAGCATTTTGTCATTTCATTAAGGGCATCAAATGGTAATCGTGAGGATGCTATGACTTTATATGAAACGGATCATGGAATGTCGTTCATTCATAACACCGCTTTGGAGATACTTGGTTATGAAGCATATGCATGAAAAAAATATTATGAAGAAGTATGGAATATCACCAAAGAAGTATTATGAAGACATATGCATATGAAGTTCTAGTTAAATATGTAATGTAATTGTAAACATACTTAAGTGATAAAAAGAGTATTATGGAGTTTACAAGAACTAATTAAAATGTCTACTTAATGAAAGCGTCCTTTATTAAAATGTCTAATTATATGAAATTTACTCTCCATTCTCATAAAATGCACCATCTCCTCGAGGGTCATATTGGTCTTCGTCGGTATTGATTCCGTCTGTAGCCTCATCAACTTCCGGCAAGGCATCATCTATACCCATGTTTGGAAAATCACCATCTCTCAAACCTTCTCCGTGTCGGTTCCATATGTGTGTAGTGAGTTCCAAGCGAAGTTGTCCCCAAATCGCAGGGTTGTACAATACATGAGGAACTAGCCTTACATTTCCTTGAATTGGCGGTTGAGGTTCATCTCCCGTGATCCTCCCCCAATCCGCATTGCGATATTCCATCTCAACACACATGTTGTGCATTATCAAGCACCCCCTCATAATTGCCTTCATGTCCGATTTTTTATAATAACGACAAGGTTTCAATATAATTCCAAACCTACCTTTAAGACCACCAAATGCACGTTCTATGTCCTTCCTTTTTGCTTCTTGGTATTAATTGAAAAGACCTTCTCTAATGTTTGAGGCGGGTTTGTGTGCTTGCACGATGCAACCATACATGGGATATGTACCATCTCTAGGTAGTACCCCTGCTCGTAATTCTTTCCATTGATTTGATAATGACAAGGAGGTAATACAAACATTAAGTTGTCTATCGAACAAACCCGAAGAATGCAAGACATTAAGATCATTATTCTCGCCCACCCAACCCAAAATAGGAATGCGAGATCCATCTATCATATGTAGCTACCGCACCGCAAAACAACCGAGGGATATGGCTTATAGCCGCTGTGGGAACCTGCTTGATCCATTGGACATGCTCTCCATGCCCAGTGAAAACAATCGACACTACCAAGCATACCAGGAAATAGATAATCATAAATTTTACCAAGGCCATTAAATCAATATTTGACTCTTGTTCAATTTATTTTATTTATTTATTTTCTTGTTCTAATGTTCAGTTTTGGTACTGTCTAAACAATTCAATGGTGATTAGTTTTTTATTCTTTTTCTTGTTCAAATTCTCTTTTTGAAATGTTTAAACAATTCAACATGTGGTTATTCAAACCGACCACACATCCAAACCCAATATTTATCACTAGCCTAACTAACAACTCCTAAGAAATTGTTCTGGTGTTTTGCAGGGCAGTGAGTCATTGTAAGCGGGGCTCAGAATGCTTGCAGCAGTGAAGAAACCATGCAATCGTCAATGAGTCCCGTTGCAACAACATTATAAAGGAAATCTTAGGCTAGTATTTTGCAGTTTCTTGGTTAATTAGTCCTTGAATTTGAATTTTTGGGTCCAAAAGACAAGTAAAAGTTGGGCACCGTTTAAATAGTCAGATTCCTTAATATACTGTTCTAATATCCATGAATGGATATTTCACCCAACATTGTAATTAATTTTTTAAGTAGCTGACAAGTATGCCCTTCAGAGTGTTGTGGCACATGCTCGGATTCTGGACCACATAAACCTAAAAGGATTCCTTTCTTCCTCACGCGGAAGCTAAGCTCTCAGCTCCGTCTTTCCTCTCAAACCTTCTTTCTTCCTCCATTAATACAAAGACAAAAATCCAAAATTCGTTCTTTCTTCTCGTATCAAGACGAACGCAACATTTATAATATCTCCTTTCCTAGATGTAAGTCGTCAATACTAAAAATATGTGTTTCACTTATTAATTTGATGGGTAATTAACAATCATTGATTGCACTCATGAGAGATTGTAGTTGAGATGAAGAAGGTGTTGTTCTTTTTGTAATTGAGTTGGAGAGATTCATTTATTATAGAGGATTGTGAGAAAAAAATGTTAAAGATCTGATCTTTGATAGTTAAGATTTCATTCGGTGTGGGTATGGTTTGAGAAAATCACGGGGTAAAATTGACAATAAAGATTGATTTTTGGATTCTTGAGAATAAAGATTGAAAACTTACAGGGATTTGTTATCAAGGTTTGTAATTACAACATGACTAGTGCTTAAAAAAATGATTTAAGATGCGTGATAATTAACAAGTTTACAGTTCATGAATTACATGGAGTTCTACCGATGCACAATGATTAGGTGATTACTAGGTTAAACGTAGATTTTTTTCACGAAATACTTAAGATGCACTGAGTGCATATTGTATATTTTGATAGGAAAGTAGTTTTTCGCCTAGATGCACCCGAGTGCACAATGTGTATTTTTTGAATTTTTGTTGTTCGTCTTATTTTTTCTTCTTTCCTACATGTTTTTGGTTGATGTTCTAACGGTGAATCTGGTTGTAATGATGCTGGTTTTACGGCTCGAGATTATGAATTAGTGCTTTTTGGTTTTTTGTCATATATTGTAGGTGATTACTAGGATCAACCTATATTTATATGCAAAGTACACAAGATGCACATGAGTGCATAATGTATAATTCTGATGGGAAATAGATTTTGGCTGGTTGCACCCGAGTGCATAACCTATATTTTTTTTCATTTTTACATCAAAAATGCTTTGGCCCTGTTGCATCTGGGTGCATAATGCATACATTTATATGAAATAACTTTTGCACTTGGGTGCATAATGCATATTTTATAGGAAATAAATTTTAGTCAGGTTACACCTGGGTGCATAATGTATACTCAGCCTGGGTTAAAATAATAATTTTATTTTCTTCGAATTTCATATCAACAATGGATCTTGTTTTGTAGAGATTTTCGAGCCTTATATGAAAATATAAATTTTATTAAAATCCGACATATACTCGGAAAGTTAAAGACATTTCTCGCGATTAATTTTAAACTGGAGAGAGAAAATAAATAAGAAAGAGAAAATGATCTAATAAAGAATAAAATTAAAGTTAAGGGTATATAAGGCTAAATATTTTGATGTCTTTTTCACCCAAACTGATAGTTTAGCAGTCCAATGCTACCAACCTTTAGGGGCCTATGGTCATATGACCCATTTTCCGAGCATTTTGTCCGGTCTTGGCAGACAAACTATTTATAGGAAAACCTCAAATCTGCCGCTTTTTTGACTTACTGGAACTAACAACTCCAACAGAAACTCTACACTGTTGATGGGAGAAAACGATTTGTTGGTTTTTAGGAAAGTGAAGAGATGACCGTGCGGGCAGGGACTCCTCGACCGAGCAAATTAATTTCTTAACCTTTTTCAAACAGATGCATTGCATGAGAGTGCTTTGAGTTCGAGAGATCAATCTGTAGGACTCCGACCTAGACAAAGACAATGACCGTTGCAGAGTCAATTCAGTCACAAAGAGGGATGAGGGTCGATTAGTAGGAGGGAAGCTGAGAAGTGTGTGAGATCAATGATGGTCGAGGATTATAAATGTGTTGATGATTTCTACAGTTGGTGAACTGTTTGGGCTCAGATGAGATAAGCTTTGATCGATTGAGTGATAATTTCTTGTGTGTGATAGACACATTTTTGTGTCTAATTTTTTCCTCAATTTTCTGTATTGTTGGTACTCGATTTTGTACTTATTCTGGTATTTTGTGTGTTTGTAGATATTTTTGGGAAATAAATATTTTTGGAAAAATCGGCTCGAAAAGTTGATAAAACCCGCCGGAGGACATTTGCTATTCGGACCCCCATTTTGGATAGGAGGAGTCCATTTGATAAGGGGCACACTTACTGATCACGGCCACCTGCTATCGGCTTCCCATCACAGGATAAGGGGCATATCACCTTCTTCTTCCTCGTGAAGAACAGAGGCGGGAAACAATTTTTGAAAAACCGAGATATGTTGTTTTGAAGCTGGAAGATTTATAGGAAGGGATGGCCATTTGCCCCACCCAAACCCATCCCCGTGGGTACCCGCCCCGTTTGGGTAGGGTTTTACCCACACAAATGGGGATGGGTCGGGTATGGGTAATACCCGAATCCTAAGCTACAGGGATGGGGCGAGGATGGGATTCAAGGTCCCCGCCCCGTAGCTTTCATATTATAAGGGTTTCGACCTTTATGCAGGAATTTGTATCGAATTTTTATACTTCTACCACTTAGTCGAGCTTTCATTCATTTATTATATTCTTGATCATATTTGTATATTCATCACTTTCGCTTCTTTATTGTGATCAGATACATTCTCTAAAATTTAAATAGAGAAAATGATGCAGATAATGAAATGGTTAACATGGACGAAGACAAAATGAAAAAGGAAAAACTAATAAGTCATTTAAAGATTTTTTTTTGTTTTAAGATGAAATTCTAAATTTGAAATTTTGGAATGCATAATTCTTATGTTATTGTTTTTGTTTGAATCATATTTAAGTTTTGATTAAAATACAATTTATGTATTAACTTATTGTAACGGATAACCCATGGGAAACCGCCCCATATGGATATTTCCCATACCCGCCCCGCCCCGCCCCAGTTTATTTGGGCAATAGGGCGGGTATGTGTATTTTTATTACGAATAGGGCAGTGACTGGGATTGGCATACCCGCCCCATGGCCATCCCTATTTATAGGGGGATTAGATCGTTGTAATAAATTGGATTAGTCCTGTTACACTTAAACAGGGCTGGTGAGTCCATTAAAATCGATTCACTTGGGCTTTATCGTTGGAGAGAAGGAAACAAGGGATCACGTGTATAGAAGATATTCTCCATTAAACTCGAGGGGATTTGGGGAGATTTTATCGTTCCAATCAATTCATACCAGCCTCTTACATTGAAACAGGGCTGGTAAGTTCTTCAGATTCGAGGGAAAAAAAGAAGTTACGTGGAATTGATGCAAAACAGAGGCTGGATATATCACGGGATTTGTTGAGCTGTATTGGGAAGGTTTGCATCTGTTCTCAGCATTCGTGATTTATTCTTAGACGTGTTTCAGCGTGTTTGGAGTATGCCAGCAGCAATTTAGCGCATGCAGAGAAACAAAAGGGAAATTATTCCCGTAAATAAGAAATATTCAATGAGAATGATTCTCGAGTGATTTGGGGAGATTCGGAGATGATGTGTTGTATATAAGGAGTGTTCGAGACTCATAGAGGGGAGGACGAAGAGTTTGGGAGAAGTACAAAGAGAAATTCAGAGCTGCAGAATATTTTTTCTGCTGATGCATAAGGAGGAAGAACACGAAGAAAAACGACGACATAAAGCAGTCGCAGAACTACAGTGAAAAAGACACATCCTACATATTGTTTCCTGTAACAATGATTAGTGTTACAGAATCCGAGTTTAATTATTTTTCCTCCCTTTAATTATTTGTAAACACCCTTTGAGCAATGAAGTCAAATTTTAAGTGTGTTTCCATGATGAGAAGCTAATCCCATCCTCTAGGGCGACGGAGGAAGCCAAGTTTCACAAATGTGGTAATTCTATCAATTCTTGTTACAACTATTTGCACTGTTATTCAATTGATTTATGAGTTTCATTGAATGGTTGTGATTACAGTTGATGGGTCATGCTTAGCTTAGAAGTTTTGATGTCCCATGCTTTAGTTTTACACCCATTACTTTCGGAATCTACCTTAGGCAATGAATTAGAGTCAATCAAACTTTATCATTTGAGCTTTTATTTTTTGGAATTGATATCTGAACCATATGAAATTGGTGGAATCCTAGCCCCAGTCTCTCCATAATTTTCACAACAGTTTTTACTTTGAGTTTGTTATACTTTTGTTTTAAATTAAGTCTAAAAAATCTGCTTTCACAAGTCTTGAACGAACCTATTACTACAACATCATTCAATCGTGGATTCAGAAACTTATTTATATTAGTAGATACATTGATCTCGGTAAGTGTGACGGTTGCTGGAGTGAAATAGTGGGAAAGTGGGAATCGTGGCTAAACCAGTTCCATGTCGTGCGAAGACTTTGTTGATTGTACATCCACTACTTTGCTAACTCCCTCAACTGCTTGCATGACTTACTCACATTTCTCATCGTGGGTGTACAACGCGCCGTAGGCCTCCACACCAAAACCCTAGTGAATAACCCCCATGTGACGTGATTGATGTCTCATGAATATGGAGTCTGCAAGGCAGACGTGTATTTAATTAGTCAGCTATTGACTTCACTGGACGATGAGTCTTAGCCTTGATGAGTCGAGCATGATGAACGAATGTGGTATGCTCTGAGATTCATGGCCGGATTGAGCATAAGGTGTCTATTGAGACAGAATAATAGAAAGACGTTGAGTCTTGATGGATTGTGATATATCATTTTACCACTCAAGGATTTATTTTTTTTATGTCAGAGTATTCGACAGGAAATCAAAGATATTGCAGAATGCTCATTTCTAATCTAATATATCATGAATGATCGAATGATAGGAATCAGAAATAATGGATGGTCAGTCGAGTAAAAATATTGGTAGCAGGACCAAACATTAAATTAGAATATTGATTGTTGGATCAATAGAATTCTCGAATGTTGATAGTTGAATCAACATGAGGAATATTTATCGGTCGAGCAATTGATAGTTGAATCTAAAAAGACGAGGGTACCAAATATACCTCAATCTAAAACTTTTCCACCTTTAAGTCCTTTATCCGAAAGTGATTGTCTATGGATTGAGTCGAGACAATACAACTAATCGGTTCACACTTCGTGTGATTATCTATGGATACGAGATCGAGACAATACGACAACAAGATAACTTGTGTGATTGACTATGGATACAAGATCGAGACAATACAACAACGAACTTGATAATAGGTTCGGACTTAACCAAACACAATAGGATTGCTATCAAGTAAATAAAAATTAACGTTTGTGTATTTTACTTCTAATTATAATAAAATCAATTATAATTGCGGAAACAGAAAAGTAAAATACACAGCAATATTTTGTTAACGAGGAAACCGCAAATGCAGAAAACCCCAGGACCTTGTCCAGAATTGAATACTCTCAGGATTAAGCCGATATACAAAATCTAAAACAACTTCGTATAGTTGAGCCAAGCAACTAAACCTATAGTTCACCTAGTTTCGTCTGTATCCCCTGCGCCTCCAACTTGTAATAAGTCACGCACTTGGAACAATTCCTTTGGTTCGTATTACAAATAGTAAAGGAACAACAAATATGTTCGGTAACAAATCTTTTCAAACAACGTGATATGATTTTGATAAATGGCTCTTCCGTATATCCCAATAAACTCCTTTGTCAGGTCCTTAGATCTATCTTTTCAACAACTACAAAAGTAATTGTTAAGACTATGCAATCAATACTTTGAATCACAAAGAATTGTATTGATGCCGATCTACTCCACTAATCAATCAAGATTATGACAAAGATAAACCGATTATAGTTGGATCCCAAGCCGATCAAGTTTTGTGCACACCAAAGATTATGAACCCAAATCATAAATCTTCTTCGTCTTCAAATCTTCTTAGATCTTCAATAAACACCTTCACACAATCAACTTGAATCTCTTGTGATCAATCACATTACGTAACGGAGTCTCGTTAACAATGGATTATCACAAGACGTCTTTAGATCTACAAACAAGTCTAAAGATTCCCGTCGAAACTTCGATCTAGTTTGAGTGAATCTTATATCAGAAGAGAAGATTCTCAAACATAAACAAACTATGTGCAATCAAAGTTCAACAACCGTTAGTCAATCAAATCAATCGAAAACTAATAATAAACTGCAATTATCTAGTTTTCCACTAACGGTACTCGTAGAGCTTCCCAATCCCAAAGAAGTCTTTAAAACGAGCGATCATAAGAGATTTCGCCTAATTAGGGTACTTTCCTCTCCGAATAGATGGCTCCACCAGTAAAAACACAATAAGGTAGTTTTGCTAGCTCTGAGGATTAGTTTGCTCGAAATGCAAACTTCGATATTTATAGACCAAGGAGGTTTGGACACCAAGGAATTTCCAAAAATGAAAATATTATCACGATATGCAATATATTTCCAAATTCGGTTTCCATAATTCCTGGAAATGTTTTGTCCAAATATTGACCGAAATCTCAGTAGAAAATCTCCAATTAGTAAATGCACATTACCAAATTTTATTTTCTAAAGGTATGCATTTTAATTGTCAAAATTAAAAGCATATAAAACTAAAAACCTTAATTAAAAGATTCTCAATTTATTTCAATTCGGGATTCTCCTTTAGCTATTAAGGAATATCTTTGAACAATAAAAGATAAGCGTTACTACACATGTTCAAAGTATGTCGACATCTTTACTTTGTAAATCCTTTTGCATATTTACAATATTGGAACCGATTTTCCACACTTCCAAACAAGTTTAGAATTGGTTCATCTGACTTCCAAGAACTATGTGATTGATTATCCTATCAAATCACCAATCATGGGTTTCACGGATCTACCAAAACAAGTTTCGGTTCTACCTCCATGTGGGTACTAGGATCAGTCACACTAGCTTTCCAAAATTTGGTTGACTAGGTACTAGGATTGATTACCACATATTTATGGTATCTAACTTGTATTCGGTTGCAAATGTCATAGGATTGGTTACCAATATCTAAGACTTGTTGTACCTTTTACAAGTATCGATTCCCCTTTGCTTGTGATCGTTTGCACCTCTTACTAGGATCGGTTCCCCAATGTCTAGAGTTGGTCATAAAAATTACAACAAATCGATCATACCATCTCAGCTGATTACTTAAGATCGATTTCACTAATAAAAGTCATACCAATACAAAAGTCAGGCCTTGTGAATAGTTTTACCAAGATACATAAACAAGTTATGAGCAGTTATACTAAACACACATATTGGTAATCCAAATATTTGCAATGAATAACAATACCAATAAGCCTAGCGATTTCCCTTTCGATTCATAAAACAAGTTTATCAATTGTACTTTATTTAAACGAATGTAAAACATTGTTTCCTAGGACGAAATCTTCACCCATACCCATACATAATCACAATAGCATTCATACGATTATGTCGATGTCCTATATACGAAGTTCAAAAGATAGACGTTATACTTCGTATTGTAATTCCTTAATACTATGTCTAACTAGAGTATAATCCTTCACAGCTTCGCAGTTATGTTTTCAATATGTGCGACTTGAAAGATACGTTAGGAATGAAACAGTTCAAGTAAAATATTACTAACCTCAAGAGGAAGGATGATGTCGTCGTTGTAGCTCTTTACTTCTTCACATTCTTCAAGCCTTCACGTAATACTTGTAAGTCTCAAATCCTAATAACTTTCCGGTAAACCTATACGAAGTTGACTCTAGTAAATAATCAAGCGAAACTTTAAATGAGTTTTGGTTCACTAACATATGACAACCAAACTTGACATATCAACGCTTGGTGGGTTCGACCGAGCAATGCTCTAAAAATCTCCCCCTTTGTCAATTTTAGTGACAAAACTCTTACATCATATGGATAAACAAATTACAAGAATTCATTACACATACTCTTGATTCCCAAATTCAACAACACAATAACCTGTATACATTCAATCCATAAATGCCGTTGTTGACATTATAATAACAAAGCTAATACTCCCCCTAAAGGTAAGATAGGTAGATTTTCAATCCCCAAGTCTTTTTTATTTCCTTTGTAGTCCATGTAACTACAAGTTAAAAGCATATAAAACTAAAAACCTTAATTAAAAGTTTTTGAATTTATTTCAATCCGGGATTCTCCTTTAGCTATTAAGGAATATCTTTGAACAATAAAAGATAACAGTTACTGCACATGTTCAAAGTATGTCGACATCTTTACTTTGTAATTCCTTTTTCATATTTACTATCTTGGAACCGATTTGCCACACTTCCAAACAAGTTTAAAATTGGTTAATCTGACTTCCAAGAACTATGTGATTGATTATCCTATCAAATCACCAATCATGGGTTTCACGGTTCTACCAAAACAAGTTTCGGTTATACCTCCATGTGGGTACTAGGATCGGTCACACTAGCTTTCCAAAATTTGCTTTGCTAGGTACTAGGATCTATTACCACATATTTATGGTATTTAAATTGCAATCTGTTGCACAAGTCATAGGATCAGTTACCAACTACTAAGACTTGTTGCACCTCTTACAAGGATCGATTCCACACACTTGTGATCGGTTGCACCTCTTACTAGGATCGGTTCACCAATGTCTAGAGTTGGTCATACCAATTACAACAAATCGATCATACCATCTCAGGTGATTACTTAAGATTGGTTTAACTAATAAAAGTCATACCAATACAAAAGTCAGGCCTTGTGAATAGTTTTACCAAGATACATAAACAAGTTATGAGCGGTTATACTAAACACACATATCCGAATATTTGCAATGAATAACAATACCAATAAGCCTAGCGATTTCCCTTTCGATTCATAAAACAAGTTTATCAATTGTACTTTATTTAAACGAATGTAAAACATTGTTTCCTAGGACGAAATCTTCACCCATACCCATACATAATCACAATAGCATTCATACGATTATGTCGATGTCCTATATACTGAAGTTCAAAAAAGATAGACGTTATACTTCGTATTGTAATTCCTTAATACTATGTCTAACTAGAGTATAATCATTCATAGCTTCATAGCGATTATGTTTTCAATATGCACGACTTGAAAGATACGTTAGGAATGAAACAGATTCAAGTCAAATATTACTAACCTCAAGATGAAGGATGATGTCGTCGTTGTAGCTCTTTACTTCTTCACATTCTTCAAGTCTTCACGTAATGCTTGTAAGTCTCATATCCTAATAAATTTCTGGTAAACCTATACGAAGTTGACTCTAGTAAATAATCAAGCGACTCTTTAAATGAGTTTTGGTTCACTAAAATTTGACAACCAAACTTGACATACCAACGCTTGGTGGGATCAACCGAGCTATGCTCTAACAAAATCAATGAGTTCTGAACCCAGTTGATCATGTATTTTGCTAACTTATGAAATTTAGTGTTGATAGATGAGCAAAATAAATATTGTTATTTTAAGAAAATACTGCTCGTTTGAGCGATATTGCTCGATTCATGAATTATTGGTAGCGGGACCAAATAAAATACTAATTGAAAATACTGGTTGCTAGACCGAATATTGAATGATTAATTAAGATGTTGATTGCAACATCAACATAAAATTATTAGTGTTTGAACTTGCTCAGAATTATGATTTGCAGAGCATTTGGTTTGAAACCCTAATTTTGATCAATTGATGATTTACTGAAAATCAACCAATGAGTGAGAGAGGGACCGGCTACATGGGATGATGGGCTGGCCATGTAGCGCCCCGGTGCTCGAATGAGCATGCACCAAAGTCCTTTGTAGACCAGTTGGTGAAACGATGATTAAATGCTCATTTAACTATTATAAAAATAGTGCTCGTCTGAGCATTAGGCGGCAAAACCTAATTATGAAGAGAGGGCCGAACAAGGGGTATGAAACCGGCCCTTGGTGATTGTGGGACCAACTCATGGTCGGTTGATCAAATTCCAAGTTGCTTGGAAAGAGTTTGAACACAATATGAATTATAGAAGATTAATTAGGTCAAAGTCATAACAGGGTTTGGGACCGGCTTTTGCAAGCGCCCGTGTCAGCATGTTATATGTGACTCAACTCTGAGAATTTTGATATTTTCTGGTGTGCGTTCGAGCAATATCTTGGATTTTCAAAAGAGTTTAATGACTGAAACCCTCGATTTTTCTTGAATGAGCAAGTATAACTTTGCTCATGCGACCAATATTTTGATAATATTAAAATAATGATATTTTAATATTTACTGTGAGAAGCATGGATGGTCGTGTGACCATTTGAATTTTTGGCCTTTTGGTAGTTTGAGCAATATTTGAGAAATATGGAAAAATTAGGTTTTTTCTCAAACGAGGGAGTTTCATGAGATGAGAGAAGAAATAATAATAATATTATTATTATTATTATTATTATTATAAAGATTGCCTCCAGGGGCTTTTATTAAAAACAATCAAAGTCATTTTGTACATGAAGGGGCTTTTATTAATAAAAGCCCCTGGTGGCAATCTTTCATAATAATAATAATAATAATAATAATAAAAACGGGCCCTAGCTCAGCTGGTCATCACCGTTTCCCAAAGTTTAATGCCCTCCAGGAGGTCCCAGGTTCGAGTCCCCAATGGCGTAATATTACAGGAATTAACATGGAAGGTAGTGTTAGCTTGCCCCCTTGTGACACAATCTCAGCCCCCCTCCCGCCGTGTCGGCTCTCTTGGCTAAGGTTACCCATGAGGCTCGCTGGTAGATTAGCACAACAACCTGTTCAATTAATGTAGTAGTATGTCGTTGGAACTTAGCTTGTTAGGCTTCCAACTAGTTTCATGTAATAATATTTATCCAATAATATAATAATATTTTAAAAAAATAATAATCTCCTCCCCCTTTAATGAGAGCAAGACTAATCAAAAGTCAAAGAGTTAACTAAAATCAGCCGTTAGATCTCCCCTTCCTTTAAAATAGAGCCGTTAGATGATAGAATATTCCACAAAAGATTCCCGTCACAGATGCATTTTCCGTGTGGCTTTTTTCGTTACTTGACGAAAATGCCCTTATCTTCTTAATACGCAACTTTTTCTATTCAGGCCTATTCCCTTCTTCAGTTTCATCACCACCCCATCGTTACGATCGCCACCAGCAACACCCCACCGGTATCATCATCACCAGCAACACTATCATCCCTGCTATTACCAGCAGCACCAAAAACTACCACTGGTTTCTTATTCCACCGCTTTTCCGGGCCCAATTTCTCCAAATTTTTTGATTTTAACATTTATTCTCCGGTTTCCCCTTTTAGTTTCTCGTCACCACCAACATCCTCCTCTCCGCCACCACCACTACGTTCGCCACAAGCAATACCAATTTCATATTCGACTAATTTCCTAATTACATCCATCTCAGTTTCGATTTTAATTTCTCTCAACAACAAGGAAATAATGATGAAGACGAAGATTCCACACGATTGGTTTTCGCTTCTTCAGGTATGAAATTTTTTAAAATTGTTTGTACTGGAATTTGGAATTCTAAGTTTGTATAAAATTTAGGGGTTTTGCTGGATTTGTGTGTATCCAAAATATAACATCTCTCTATGTTTCATTTGACATGGGTCTGTATGTTATTTGTTCATGAAATTTGAAATTAGTTAAACATGGTTTGTGAAGCAATGACCAAATTCTTATACTCATAACTCCAATTTTGTTTTTTTTTTCTCATAAATTTTGTAAAGAACATGGAAATTATGGAGGTGTAGCTCTATAAGTCCAATTTTTAAAGAAAATCCAACTAGATGTTGCATTTTATAAATTGACTCAGTTCCATCAAGTTCATAGGAGATGGTTTTGCTTCAATTTGGACGTTTTGAAAATTTATGGGTGCATGAATTATTGTTATAGTTAGAGTATGTTTAACTCAATTTGGGTTGTTTTGCAACTAGGCTTTCTTCGCTTTAGGCAAATTAGATTGAATTGCCTAAGTAATAGAACATTGAGTTGGTAGCTTACAAGTAAAGGGGAAATATTTAATTCTTCAGTGTTGCTCTATAGAAGGGTGCAATTCTCACAAAGGTTGTTATGTAGATGTGCAGGACAACATGTTTGGGCCTTCCTCCCTTATGTACTAAGCAATTCCGTCCAGCTTGGAAATTTTCAGTATATAAACATTTTTTGGTAGTCTATTAAATATGTCTTCATGTTGTGGACAATTATCTCACACAGTCGGTAATTCATACTGCGTGATTTTACAACTCTGCATGATTTTATAACTATTATGGGTTAGTTGGAGAATCCTTAATCTGCTTATGGAAATAATAATGCTGGGAGAGCATAATCTGGGAGAGCATAATCCTCTATAGAAGGAGAGCATCATTGCTGGAAGGTAAAGATTTTAACAAATCTTGACAATTCTATTCTTATTAAGAATGGCATGGTGCAACAATGTCGATGATCATAACTGTGTGCTCCTCTCATTTTAATGTTTCTATCTTCTTAAGATGAGCCACTTAAAGCTTGCCAGCTGCATTTTGTATTTTCGTTGTAAATTGTGTTATAACTTCCTAGAGTCTGTTTAACAGAAGAATAGATACACTCTGCCGTTTACACTCATCTATCATGGTGTAAGTCCGTCACTAAACGTTTTGGTGTTTGTTGTTCTTCAATTTTACTTTCATATATCGTACAATAGTGCGAGGAAATGTCATCTTGGTATCATTTTAGGCCTTCTTTGATTTGACAAGAATTTGGTGTACTTTAGGCTCAAATATGTAGAATGTGCCAAGATTTCTGTGCTGAACTTTAGCATTTGTATGATGTTCATTTTATTTAGATCTGTAATACTGTTTAATTCAAGGAGAACATACTTAAGGTTTATATCTACTCAAGTGGGGAAAACCCCATCTTTCACAAACAACATCCACAAGCAATTTATCTTCACGGAAGGATGGTTTATGAGACAGCTAAAAATGATAGGCCCATTTGTTTTATCTTTGATGTACAATAATGCATGCCAACTAGAGCTCTCTCTTTATGTCCCGGACTCTAATTACATTACGTTAACTTCAAATACATTTTGGTGCGCTGTGTAGTATATTTGGGACCATGGAAAATGCATATGTAAATAAATATTATTTGACGACGTGCAACGCACGTGCACTCTACTTGTATTAATAATAATAATAATAATAATAATAATAAGAAGAAGAAGAAGAAGAATAAGAAGAAGAAGAAGAAGAAGAAGAAGAAGAAGAAGAAGAAGAAGAACGGGCCCTAGCTCAGCTGGTCATCCCCGTTCTCCAAAGTTTAATGCGCTCCAGGAGGTCCCGTGTTCGAGTCCCCAATGGCGTAATATTAGGGGAATTAACATGGAAGGTAGTGTTAGCTTGCTCCCCTTGTGACACAATCTCGGCCCCCTCCCCCGTTTCGGCTCTCTTGGCTAGGTTACCCATGAGGCTCGTTGGTAGGATAGCACAAAGAACTTTGTTCAATTAATGTAGTAGTATGTCGTTGGAGCTTAGCTTGTTAGGCTTCCAACTAGTTTCATGTAATAATATTTATCCAATAATATAATAATAAAAAAAAAATAAAAAAAAAATAAAATAATAATAATAATAATAATAATAATAATAATAATAATAATAATAATAATAATAATAATAAACGGAATTACAGAGGTGTGGGACTGGTCATGGCCAAGGCATGGCCCGACGGTCAGTGTGCCTGGGCCCATGCTCTTTATATATTATTATTTTCATCGTGTGAGGAAATATGGAGAAACTAGGAGTTTGCTCAAACGAGGAAGTTTGCTCAAACAAAGGAGTTTTCATGAGACAATGTAAATAATAAAATAGGTTAAAATAAAATAAATGGAGAGGCGGGACCGGCCGGCCGGTGGGCCCGGTCCCGTGGGCTTCTTGTTTATTTTATTCTATATTATTTTCTTTCCCTATTTAGCATAGGTTTCCTCGTGCGTCCATATTTTTGAATGCTCGTTTATGCATTTTGGTGCTCACTTATGCATATTTGAGTGCTCGTTCGTGCATTATTGTTAATTACACCATTTTCTCGAGGCTTACTCGGTGCTGGCCTAAATGCCTGAAAAGTGAATATCTATTACTAATCCATGGTATTTAGCTGAGAATACTCCATGAAACAAGTAGTAATGAGATAAAATAGATTATTTTCTAGGAATATAATTGATGAATGTTGCACTAGAATTAATCCATGAATTGCTCTATACTAGCATGCAATATTTTTAGGAGCGTTTATTCGAGAATCGAGGTATGAGATGGTAGAGAATTCATACTCATTCTGAATATTAATTCTGCATAGTACGTCAGCGAACATTGAGACATCCTGAAGATGTTAGAGGTCTATACTAACATGCAATATGTCTAGGAGCGTCCAATCATTGAGATTATATATATGTGTATTTTATATAGTCAGGGAACATTGCGACATACGGAAGACGTTAATGATCTATAATAGCATGCAATATGTCTAGGAGCCGTCCAATCATTTTCGATTCTATATAGAATTGTTGATGAAATATGTGAAGTGTCGAAAGCTCAGTTGTGAGGCTTTACGAATCACATATCCATGCCTGTTCTAAAAGGATGTACGCTCAGTAAGATATTATGACATAAGATTTCACGTATAAATCCTAAAATATGAATTTAACATACGTGTCTCGAAGCCGTATCAGAAATATGAAAAAAAAATAGGATTTTACGATTTTAAGGCTTCATCGAAAATCTACCAACTGCACGCACATAATCTATAACCTCTCTTTACACGTTACTGAAAAGAAACATAACTCAAAAGACAAGAAAAACAACCGAACCACCTAACAAATCCCAAGCAAGAAGGCTTCTAGGCTAAAGAGCAAAGAAAACAAAAACTTAACCTTATCTAGATGAATTCCCTACATTGAGTCAGAATTTTTACATCAAAAATAAGCTTGAGAGTTGATTTGTTCTATAATGCAATCGAAGTCCGCCATCCCATCGTTAAAGATTATATCATTCATACAATTCCAAATTTCTCAACAAATAACTGTTGGTAAAAGTTGACATAGAATTTATGGAGAAGGAAACTTCTGCGTTCGGCACGACCTTTGATAACTACGTCAATACAATATGGCATAACCTAATTTTTATTAGTATAAGATAAGAAATGATACCAAATACGAGTATCAAATAGGTAGTGAAGAAAAGATGTGTCGTAGATTCACCTTGTTGAAGACGCATAAGACAACCTTTTACTAGCAATTTTCCTTTCTTGTATAATATGTCTATTGTGGGAAGTTTTTTGTGGAACACCTTCCAAAGAAAGAAACCAATCTTGTATGGCTAAGCTCTGGACCATACACTCATATTTTTGGAAACAATTTGATGTTCCTTTTGCAGCCAAGAGTACGCTGATTTCACTGAGAAAATCCGTTTTTTATCCACTGTCCAATAAACTGATTCTTGATCCTCACCAATTGAACATTGCTCGATAATAAAAGAAAGGGATATGGCTTCTTCAACCTGTCTTTGATTGAGTCGTCTGTCCAAGCCAAGATTCCAAGAACCACCGTTAGTGAGCGTTACAACGCATTAACGGATCGCCCAATTTTCGCCAAGGAGATATGATATATATTTGGATAACCTAGGTTGAGAGGATGCTTGCCCACCCAATGATCTTCCCAAAATCTGATTGAATTCCCGTCTCCTACATTTAGGTTGGTACATCGTTTGAAAGATTTCAGTATAGTGTAGATTCCTTTCCACACACCAGAGTTGTTTCTATGTTTTGGCTTTTTAGTCTACCTATGGCTGATGCTTGGACACAATAGCAGTCCTGCATAAAGCCGTTTTTCATAATTAAACCTCCACAACCATTTTTATAGAAGAGCTTTATTCATACTCTTCACTAATTTGATGTCAAGACAACCTGCCTTAAGCGGACATACAAGATTTCTTCCAAGAAACATTGTTGTTACCTTTCTTTGTGTCCGATGGGTCTCACAAAAAATTTCGTAAAAATCTTCTATGGCATTTACAACTTTGCGTAGAGATATTAAGTGAGAAAGCATATATATCGGGATACTTGAGAGAACACTTTTAATTAGAGTTAACTTACCCGTTTTATTGAGGCATGATCGTTTACAAGAGCATGACATGTTCTTGCACTCTCTATAATGCTTTCCAACACTTTTGATAGCCCAAGAAGGAATCACCCAACGGCAGACCTAGATAAGAAAAAAAGGAAGACTTTCTGATTTGCAACCTAACATCATCACCATTTGAGGCAAGTAATTTTCACCTCTCACTCTAAAAATACTGCATTTCACGAAGTTTATGTGCAGGCCTGAAATCAATTTAAAGGCAAGGGATGATATCTAGGAACACCAACGTATCATCCGCGAATTGGATATGACTAATGTTAACTCCGTTTTGGCTAATCGAGAAACCTCCTAGATAGCCTTGTTCGTTACCTATATGAAACACGAAGATGCCATCATTATTTCTGGGTTCACAACCATAAAATTATGTGTTTTACATATTCTTTCAGCAAAACAGGCAATTATCGAGTCTTACGTTCCGGATATTCTAACGTGTCAGTTTGGTTGCGCCAAAGCTCAACATCTTTTTTCAATCTATCAATTCAGTACCGACCCCACAGAAAATCCTAAAGCATCTCAATCAGGAGTACCTGTCAATTGACACATGCCAATCAAATCAACCAACTTTTTTAACCTAGTCAAATTCTCAACTTTCACGCATCCAATTCACAATCTTTCTGCTTCTTTTTAAATCCCCACGGACCCAATGCATTATCATAAACATCTAATTCCACGTTAAAACTTCCTTGTCGTTCAAAACTTGACCCATTAGTGTTGCTTGCATATGTTTTAGAGTGAGATGAATTAGCATATTCACATATTATACAAATTATGTGTGGCATCATTACTTGACGTGACACTATGAAAGATCCCCCGGTCACATACATGTCTCAAACAAAGCTACTAACCATAGCTAGCCAAAATTCTAATTTACTCTCAGCAAAATGAGCTCGGGTGTTAGACGCCCCCGATAGACAAATAATCAATAGGAAATAGCGATAGTTTGATGGCGTAGTAGACGACACTTTTGTTAAAGGGAATTATCCCAAATGTGAATCCATTGTACACAGGAATCTTCAAAAGATGGAAAAGAACCACACACAATGCAGGTGGCCCTTGGTAAGCTCCCGAAAGACGGTTTTCTCATTGTTTTTTTGACGGTCTATCTAGAATTGCTATCTTAATAATACTAAAAAGTAAATAATAGCAGTATTAGGTGGTGTGTAATCATACACAACCCGTCCAGTTTTTCTCTTCCTCACTTGAAACCAAATTCAACCCACCGTGTAAACAACCGTTCTTCTTACATAATCAGTCTTCTCTAATTTATCTTGTTTGATGCATCCTCGACCAAATTGGTGTACATTTCTACCGTTTGTTTGGTGCATTAGATTTTTTTTCGTGCATTAGATTTCTTAAATATGGTAAGAAATGTGATCACCAAAAGCAGCATTAAGAGCTTCTCCAATGGTCATTGTGTGTGTTTCCTATGTGGCGACACAAATAAGACATCTCAATCTATTTTTTCTTAAAATTAGGGAGAAAAAAAAACTCATCTCCAACAGTATTACATGTAACCACTTCTTTTAATTAATATAAATTTTATTTTCCATAATTAAGATTTTATTAGAGCTAAAAATAGTTAATTAATATATTAAAGTCAATTCAATTAAGTACACGCTGACTAGGATGGTAGATAATGTCAAGGGGAATGTCTAAAACTAAAACTAGACATTCACCTTGACAATGTGTACCCAAAGTCATCTATACATTGGTTTAAGACATCAGGGTTGGAGAATGATTTTAGAAAAAATGGATGTGCATCCTAGGTGGATTTTGAAATTTATCTCCACACACATGATGGAAGAAAAAATAAAAAAATCGGTCGTAATTCATTTAGCTTGACATCAGAAGTGATATTTAATTTAGCATCTTTGGAGCCAACTAATTGCAAATTTTTTTGACACCGTGGAATGAAAGGAGCACGGCTTGCACGTAGACTTTTGGGCCGTTGCTGATGGTGCGAAGTCAGCTCGCCAAGTTATTAATATAGTTGATTTTGGTAACTACGGCAACATTTTTATCGTCACAACAGTGATCAACCTTATGTCCAAAATTATTTACCCTATATATACATCAGAATTGTTAGAAATATGAGCAAATGAAGGAAACAAATTAAGAAAAACCTGATCCGTGTCGTAGGGCCTATGACCCATAGATGTGCGGCCCAACTAGGTAGTTAGGGTTTTCCCATAGTTGTATATAAAGCATACTCTTCTATGTAATATGACGGCTGCCTATCAATACGATCCCTCTTGTTGTTTCTCATACTCTTGGTGTTTTCTCTGTTTTTCCCTTAAAGACGTTATCATGCACGAAGCTATATCGCTGAGCTTGGTTGGATTGATTTTTTTTCCTCTACATGGATGCTAAACACAAGTTATTCGAAGAAAAAAAAAATGGTGTTCGGATTTACATAAGGAAATCATGGAATCAATCATTAAGCTAAGTGTCTCTCTTCCTTTTTGATTTTGGCAGATTTAATTTAATTTTTAGTTTAATTTTAATGGAGGAGAGCAAATTTGCTGATATTGATATTGATTTAATGTAATGGATGAGAGGAAATATTTACACTGATTTGATTTGTACCGTTGTTTTGATTTGTACCCATGGGTGATAAAGAGGAAATCTGGCCGCACTAATGGTCGAAAGACTGGAGCCGTGGAAGCTAATGGTTGAACGGTAAGCTAATCACTTCCAATACAAATTCATCTTGCTTAGATTCTACTACTTGTTCTTGGTAAACATGTTTGCTTTTCTTGATTCACATGACGTGTCCGTTTACATGAACTTGAGTAGATAGCCCACTACGGTAGGTAATATGATCAGCCATTTTATTTAGTTGTCACGTGCTTCATCATATATGATTATAGTGGATAATCCAATATGCACCTGTTTGTATGGTTGATATCATCTATACCTTTCTCCTTATTCGTCCATGAAGTTTATGCCGTTATGATTTATTTTATTTCATCCATGCGACAGCTATTTTACATCCATGCGACAGCTTTTTTACAACACTAATTGTCTCTATTAATTTTGATATACGTTACTTCTACTTGATAGGATAGTTTTTGGTTTTCTTGATAGTACAGTTTTATTGTAGCGCTATTTGTATTGCTTGTCCTTGTAATTTATGTTGTCCGCTATAAAATAAAAAATAATCATGTTGTGACTGTTATCATTTTTTTTTTAATTTTCCTATATCATTTTCCAACGTATGCTTGGTACGGTTACACATTTTCTTATCCCGTGTTTGCAAATTTTAATGAAACGAAATTTTTGTGATATAATGGGCTATAGTGTTGACGTTATTTTGATTGTTGACTAAGCATTGTCGGTTACACATTTTTTCCTCCTTTTCCCTATTTTTGATTTCATTTTTGGAATCTGCCCTGTTTTGTGATTTCATTTTTTGGGTTCTGCCTTAAAAATGGAATGCTAATATATATTATATGTTGGTATGTTTTTGGGCATGAAAATTGGTTGGGAGCTGGAATGAGAACGAAGAGCTACTATAAACGATGTACCCTGTTCGCGTTGAAAGAAAAATGTCCGGCCCAGCCCACCCGGTTTGATCTGGTCCAGTCCACCCAGTTCGGTTTGGTCTGCCCTTTTCTAGTTGTTATCCGGTTCTTTTCTGGTTTTGAGCTGTGCGCGTCCAAGGTTGTTCCGGTTCTGTCTATATATAGCAAGAACCAAAAATTGAGGTATGTAACTAATGTGGGTTTTTACATTGAATATTTGTTGGGCTTATCTGTTTAGCTGTTTTTAGAACATGTATAGTTCTGTTTTTTTTTTCTTAAGATAAGTCCATACCATAGCATATAAATAGTCAATTTAAATTATGATTGTTGATTCGGGCATTAAGAATTTTGGTCTTAATGCTATTTTGTTCTCTTGAATGTGATATTGGCTATAGTTGAATGATGTCTTTTGTACAATTGGTTGTACCAGCTCGATTCAAATGTATGTATTTGGGGTTTAGAAGTACTTGAGCACCATTATTGCATACTTGATATATTCTCCCAAATTTGAATGTTCCGTGGAATGTAATACACTTGCGCGACTATTAAAGAGTAGGTAGTTTCAAAAATACGTTCAAATAAAATCACATGTATTCCAATTTTTGTGGAAGAACTCACAAAAGATGATATGAGTCAGAAAATTTCCATTTCTCTACTTCATCCATGATACTAACGAACCAGTATATGTCGAAGTATGACAACAAGAGAACTATCTTTAGTAATTTATTCAACCTAAAGTAATTGGTTGACATGGGTATTGAGATTCTCTTAGCCTGTGAGATAAATAAATTTCTCAAATTAAGCTAAATGTAGCAAAACTGAAAATGGAAAGAACCCCGAAGTAATGAGGGTTGACGTACTGACTCATATAAAACATGTGAAAAGGGATATATATATATATATATATATATATATCATGAGACAAAGATGTATTTTTCCCCACGTAGTAAGACACCAAAGTACATGTATCAACTGAATATGGGATGAAGCTAAAATGTAATTCTAACTCCCATCTTAAATGAAAGAGTTGAAATGCACTCGGTCATAGGTGTTGATATATACAATGTAATGTTCCACATCAACTTTAATTGCAACAAGAACTATGCCTGGCCAATTGACCATCTTATTCAGTTAAACTAGATCCAATGTCTGCACTTATGGAATGAAAACACGAGACATAACTTCTCTAAAGCACTTGAGATATATTGCGTGAAACATAATGTATATTCACTCTAAAGTAGTTGAGTTGAATCCCACTTTTATTATGTAATAAGGCCATACCACTTATTAAAACTCTCAAAACCCAAATGTCTAACTCATAATTGTTTTTCTTCCACTAGCTTAAGGAATTTAAACTAGTTGTTGAACTATTTCCTTATAATGTGACTATGAGGATTGGATCATCGAGCGCAATACTGCTCAGAAAAAAAAAAGTTTTCAAGATAGAACAAAGACGTCACAAAATCTCTATATGTACCGAGAGATAATCACACCTTGTTAAATTCCAAAGAAACTCATGCAAATGGATATCATGTGGAACCTGACTGTGATGATAATGTAATTGATTGCATCTTTTATAGTCACTAATGTACATACTTTAGAGAAACTAATGAGTCAATTTAGTAAAATGTAAATCACTGTAGTATTAATTTGTATTATTGAATCCATATTGACTCCGACGATGAAATGTTGGAAATTGACTCATACAGACTTTGACATAACCATAAAGGCACTTTGGTTGTGACATGATAATCGTTTTGAAAGGACTCATGTGAACATCACTTTATTTGAGTGAACAAAACAGGAAAAAGATTGACAGAATGCGAAGTAACGACATATCTCTCAATAAGTGTTTTCTAAAGTACTGATGCACAACCCCCTCCTCCCTCCCATTATGCTTTTAAGTAAGAGAGCATATCATTCATTTTACAAAGTCTTCAATAAAACATGATCGAGACCATCCTAAGATGCAAATGGTAAACAATCCATATTACAAAGATAACAAGGTGAAATTTAGAAAAATATTCATGCAGAATGCAGACCATTAAAGTGACTTATGGATCTGGTGAATTTTTTGACATTTTGGACTAGTTATAGTTCCCAAGAAATTTGCGTTTGAAAATTTCTAGCACATATTACACAATGCAAAGTGCAAAGGCTCACCACCCTTGTTAATGCTAGAGAATTTACATCAAAGGGTCTTGATGAATATTGCATGTTTAATAGGATCAATATAGAGCATCTTATACCCAATGGTATCGCAGAGGATACCATCAAAGGTTACAGATTGTGTCTAAGGAATAGGTTATGCGTACTAACCTACCTTTTATTTCTTTGGGGATATGCAATATTACGCGCATATTTACTTAATTCGTTTTTAAACCCCAAATTAGTCAACCTTTTTTTTGCGTACCAGTTGGTAACTGGATTTAAGTCTTACATTCGTGTTCTTACGCATTTTTGGTTGCACTATACATGTGTCATTACGATTCACATCGTACTATGATGGGTCTTCAAAACTGTTAAGTAGTTATGTTGGATATGAGTTCCCAACAATTATTCGCATTTTTAAAACATTTGGCAGGATATCTCTTACCGCTAGATTTGCGGGTTTCCATTTTAATGAGACAGTCTTCCCGTCGTTAGGGGGAGATAAGAAAACGTATTTTCTAAGGGAACGACAGGAATTGTCATGGTGTGTTCCCACTGTGTCTCATATTGATTCTTGTACTCCACAAATGTAAATGTGCAGTAACAAAGAATAATCGATTTTAAGAATGCACACTGATGTCGCTAAAGTGACAAGATCACACATATACCAGCTGCAAATATTCCTTCAAGGTTAGAAATCCTCAATATGGGGTACACCATAGACTAAGGTATTGCAACTACACTTGGTGGAAGTGTAGTTGAGGCCGAGGCTCCACAAAAGAAGATGGAGAGACCACCAGGTTCGATCAATGCTCACCTAAAAAGGAAGTAGATGAGTTAGGTACAGCCTAATTTGTATCATTAATGAAATCATCTTATTTGATTATCTCTGACTATGTTCATGAATCAATACTGGAGGACGCTCCGAAGTTTAATGATTCCAGAGAACAATGACATCCCAAGTGGATTATGAGAATGCACACGAGTCAATGGAAATATTATGCAAGCATATTGATGATTAATTTCATATACAATTGTTTAAGGAAATATAGCAAGATGAGATCAAACCAAGCTCCTTGTTGCTTAATTTCAACGAAGAGCATATTTGGCCTATACAATCCAGGTAGAACTTGGTTCTTTGAAAAATATACAGGTATTTGGTGTGGTAGTGCTAACCAACCAAGTGTAAAGCCTGTTGGACATACATGATTAATTTGTCACAAAGCATAATGAGAACAAAGCAGTCTTAAAGGATAAAGACTCTCCTTGTGGCGCGAGGTTTTCTCACAAAGCCCTGGAATTGTTCTCTTGTAATGAACTTCATAGTGTTCCGCTACTCGCTTAGCTTGGTAATTTCAAAAGGACTTGAAATCAAAGATATATATGTGGTTGTTACATATCTCTCGAAAGAATCAAGAGATAAAAGATATTTACAAAAGTACTTGATAGACTTTTGTTACCCAAATCAAGTGACTCTAAACCACGGAGTGTGTTTACAGTTAGATAAAACGCTCACTTATAGATTGAAGCAACCAGGAGGATGTGGTATACCCGTCTAAGTGACTATTTGATTTGGAGAGGATAGACAAGTAAGTTATTTTTATTGCGTATTCACAAGAAAGTTCTTGATTTGGAATTGTAGCTATCTATGTCGATGGTACAAACATGATGGGTACTCTTGATGTAATAAGAGACCTTAAAAGCTATTTGAAATCCGAATTTGAGATGAAAAATCTGGGGAAAGCTCGACCGAATACTGAGCTTGTGGTATATTATTTCACCAGTTTGCATTTGTCTAAAGTTGTCAGGAAATTTAATAAAGACATGCATCCTGATAGCACTCCCATGATTAGTCGAGGTATAAATGTAAGTAAGTGACCATTTCGTCTAAAGGAAGTTGACGAAGATGTGTTGGAAGATGAAATTCCCATATCTAAGTACAATATACGCATTGTTGTACTTAGTATAGTAATATACTCGATTAAATTTTACATCCTCAGGGAACTTGTTAGCTAGATATAGCTCAGCGCCAAGGCAACGTCATTGGAATGGTAAAATGAATGTAATCAATCATATACTTAAAGGTAACCATTGACATAAATTTGTTTTTATCCCTGCAAATACATTAAAAGGAATGCTAATGAAAGTGCAATCCAAAAGTTGTTGATTATAAAGGAACAATAATCTCTTCTCCAACGAAAGTAATCGTGGGGATATACGGTAAACTATTTTCTAGGTCATTACCGATATTTAGTTTCGAAAAGTACATGACTAAAGGAACATTCTGGAACAACTCTGAAAGTAATCAGGGGGGAGGATCCAAGGATATGATGTTGACATATTTTACTTCGAAATTGAAGCTGTGTTGTACTCTTTTTCCCTTCGATCAAGAATAGTTTTTCCCACAGGGTTTTGTCATTCGACAAGGTTTTTAGCGAGACAACATTAAAAAAATCAAGTATGTTGAACGTTGCAGACATAAAGATCACGTTGATATTACTGAAAATATCTGAATCAAAGAAATGAAACGCGATAGTCCGTTAAGCAACGTAACTTCCAGAATCAACAACATGGTCTTATAAACATTCAAGTCACCAAAGTAATGTGTGATTAACTCCTTTTGACTGCATTAGACTAATAAAAATTGTCTGACATCAGGGGGAGCATCTAATGGTGTGTTGAACTTTTTTCCTTCACCGAGGTTACTTTTTACCACAGGGTTTTGTTGCTCGGAAAGGTTTTTAATGAGACAACAACAAACAATGGAATTAACTTCCCAACTAAGGATATTGTCTTTTCCACAAGGATTTTCTCGCCTAAGAAGTTTTGAAGCAACTAATCAACTTCAACGAAGCAAAGTGATCATCCGCAATGATCACCTTTACTTGCATCTGGCCACGTTGTACTCTTTCTCCTTCACAAGGTTTTGTCCCACTGGGTTTCCTTGTCAAGGTTTTAATGAGGCAACATATTCGAGTCCAACTATGTTCTAAGTTTGCTTAATATTTTACTTCTTTAGTTCAGGTTTTGCCCCTCTGGGTTTTCCTGACAAAGTTTTAACGAGACAATTAACTTAGACTAGTCGGTCCTTGAAGATCGTATAACATGTGGAGTACATGTAAAATACGAGATAGCATGTGAAGAGTCAGTACTCAAGGTTTTGTCCCAATCGTGTTTTTCCTTGTCAAAGTTTTAATGAGGCAATTGATTTCGGCACAAGTCATCAAGGAGAGGACGACATTTGAAGAACCACATTCGAAGCACTATATGTGAACCACTGCGTATGAAGTTCTATTGGACCGCACAGGGCGAGTGTTGTAGGGCCTATGACCCATAGATGTGCGGCCCCACTAGGTAGTTAAGGTTTTCCCATAGTTGTATATAAAGCATACTCTTCTATGTAATATGGCGGCTGCCTATCAATACGATCCCTCTTGTCGTTTCTCATACTCTTGGTGTTCTCTCTGTTTAAAGAATCCGATTATTTTTTTCTTTTTTCATAAAATCCACCAACTACCTAGTAAACAAAAATGACCCCCTCTTATCTTAATGCTGCTTTTGGTGATCACATTTCTTGTCATTTTTAAGAAATCTAATGCACGAAACAAACCGTAGAAATGTACACCAATTGTCTGGACTCTAGTGAGGAAAAAAAAAAAAAAAGTGTGAACGAGAAAAAATGGATGGGCAAGGGTTATTTATTTAGTTATAGATCACAGCCACAAAATACTGACTGCTAGCTGTTATTAGTGCTGTAGCGATGTACATCCGACACGTGGCGGATTTAAGAAAGGTAATGCGGATTCGCATCAGGCACGATGCGGAGTAATACAACAATAATTATTCTTGTATTAGAGAGAGAAAACAACTTACAAATCTTCTTCCTCCTATTTAAACTTCTCCTTCCTTGGTAGTTTGCTCTTCTCTATCTTATATATGCCTTGTTTGGTTCGTCTTTTAGGGTTCATATATTAAAACCTACATCTATAAATAAGGGGTTTCCTAGATTGCCTTTCTCACTCCACAACTGAAGAAGTACATAAAAGGTTTGTTATTTCTTTTCTTTTCGTTTGGGTTTAGCTGTGTTGGTTTTTGAGATTTTGATTACTTCCTGATCAGCTTCAATCCAAAGACATGATCTACAACCCAGTTAGAACATCAGCTTCAATCCAAAGACATGATCTACAACCCAGTTAGAACAGTCTTGGTTTCAATTAGGATCTCATTTTCTTCTTCTAGTCTTTGTCTTTGATGTTTCTCTGTCCTTCTATTCTAATCTCTTTATCTCTTCTGTATTTATTTTTTTTCGATCTCTTCTTCTTTAGTAATAAGAAGCCTTCTCCTTGCTTTGTTGGTTTCTATGTGCACCACTACCACCACCAAACAGAAAAATCCATCACTGATCACCACCACTTTCTTCCACCAAACCAACATATAAACATATACCCTTTGTTGCTTTCACCGCACCATCGTTACCACACCACCACCATATAAACAAACCACCTTTGTTGGTTACTAGTTGCTAGACCTCCACCACCCCTGCTATATGCACGAGCAACCTTTGTTGGTTGTTATTACAACCAATATCACAAGAACTAAGTTTTTCTTCCAAGTCTAGGGTTATTATTAAGTTTTTATTTATTACTAGTGATGATCTCAATGTATAATCTGTCACCCTTTAATCGTTTTGATTGATATTTCAGTGACAATGTCGTCTCGAGATAATAATGATGGAAATAAGCAGAAGAAGGATAAGGGGATAATCATTTCATCCCCGGACGTTCAGCATCATAGTAGTATTAAGGGGTTGGATAAGAATGCAAAAGAAAGTAAGGAAGGAAAGAAGGAGAAAAAAGCTAAAGGGAACACTTCTGGTAACAACGCCGAGCCATCGGAGGAGCAACAAATGAGAGTAATGAATCAGAACAGAGGATTTGATCAGCATGATGAACAGAAGAAACAACTCAACACCAACAAAAAGGACAAGAAAAATCGTCGTTAGTTAACGACACATGTAGCTTACATTTTCTAAGTAGTGCTAATATATATAATAGGAATGATGGAGGATTCCATCATCGTAAACTGGGAGAATTTTTTCATCTCCTAATTATGTTGTTGTACCTTGGGTCTGTGTTTTCTTCTCTAGTGGTGGATTTGGGATTTGGAATTTGTAGCTCTGCCTATTTCTGTAGGCTTTTGATATGTCGATCGTTTTCTTCACTTGTTGGAATAAGTAACGAGTTTTCAAGTTAGTCTTCACTTTTCAGCTCAACTTTTCTCTATTTTAGGGCTGTTTGTAACCTGCTTGATTACTTCCTTCCTATAAGTTATTGCAATATGATTCTTATCTTTGTGTGAGGAAAAAAAGAGAAGAAGAAGAAGAGATATGGCAGTATTTGACGAACGTACATGTATAATTAATTCCGTTGAACTGTAGGACAGGAGAGAAATAACATGTTGTGGATGTCCACGTGATGAAAGGGTCATGGACTCATATGTCATTCAGGACTTCATTTTTGTATGGTAGAGCAATCCAATTTTCTTTGGCAATATTTTTTTTTTTTTTTGATCGGTAAATAAAATTATATTAAGAAGTAGGCATATTACATAGCTGCAAAAGCCACCATACATGAGGAAAGCCAACAAACATCATAGACACCCAATAACAAGGAGACTAAACACCCAATAACAAGGAGACATAAGTGCAACCCCCGCATACCAGAATTAACCCCCCGTCTAACAAGATAGTTAGACGCCCTATGGGCCATAGAAACCCTAAGACCCACTTAGAAAACCTAGCCCAAGAAGGGGCTTTGGAAAAACCCTAAAACTTTTTGTAATTCTTCCAATTCCGCCGCCGTCGAATTCTGGATCCAAATCCACTCCACATTTCTTAATCTTTCGAAACCAGCCGCCGTCGCCAGATCGTCGCCACTCTTTCCATTAAGCATAAACAGGTACCTTCCATTAATGAAATTAGTGATCTCGCGAAGAAGATGATCCAAAAATATATAAGAAAACTAGAAGATTGATTGGCAAGAACACCACAAAACGACACCCATTAGCTAAAAGCCACATCCATGAATAATCCAACTTTGTGTTGCAACAGGAACCCCAAAGAACACACCATCGACACATCCCCACCACCACCTTAAACTTGCAAACTTCCGACCAAGACTCGGATGAACCGCATCCGTTTAAAACAGAACCCCAAGGAAAAAATCATCACGAGATGCTTGGAAGGCTAAAAGTGGAGATCTTCTAACGGATCCGGCAAAGAACACCCACAACTGTCCTGATTTGTCTGCAACCCTGATTTGAACCCGCTTCTAACATCAAAAGCAATCTGTCTTCAAGAATCACAACCATCAAACACCATTTGCAACCGCTCAAAAGAGTTAGGAAAGATTTACACAAAGGCTTTGACTGAAAATGATGATGAATTAAGAAAGTAAAGAAAGATAGAAACAAAATTTTGATTTGAAAATGGAAAGGATGGGAGAAAAAAAAACAAGGAGATGAAGATGAATATAAAGAGAATAACTTTAGGCTCGAAAAACCACAATCAGAAGAATCCCAACGAACAAAAGAGAATTTGCTCGATCTAGTCCGAGGACTAAATCCGAGCAAGAATGGAGGCAGCAGATTAGAAAAAAACTAGGGCCGGTATTTTTTTACTAGAGGAGAGAAGGAGAGAGAAAGTCTCTTTCTTTGGCAATATTTGCCATTGGGTTGATTATTTATTCTCTCGCCAACGCTGTTTTTATATTTAGTTGTCAGAAAAATTATTCATACATTTTGTTTTTCGTTGTACGTATTTTGGTCGTTTTAAAATGCCCGGTATAGATGATAGTCATGTGATTGTACCACTGTGGTACTTAGTTTACACCAAGGATTGATAATCTGAGATAGATTTCGTAATTCATATTCGATAGATCATTAACAAATTGATACAAGCAAATGATAAAATGAGGAGCTCAAGCTCAACATGTTTGATTTTATGATTTTTGTACTTTCCCGAGACAAGATAATTGAAATTATTAAAGTTTCTTAATTTTTCTTTAGCACCCGACAGTGGCAGACACATGGACTCTGATTGGTAAAATTGGGCGACGCAAATTCTGTTCGCGTCACGGCCAGGTACAATTTTGTTTGGAAGAACCCTTCTGTCCACCCTTTGACAATTTTGCCTCTACATTGTCGGCTTTTTGCCGAGTTACGGCGGGTCCACTGGATATTCCAAGATTTTGGTCCTTCAGATGACTTTTATGCCGTTGTGATTTTCAGAGTTTGGATCCCATTTATGGTGTAGGCAGTTTTTTGGCTGTGGGGTTTTGGTTGCTTTCCATGCTAGTTGAGTTTTTCTCTCTGAACGGTTAATTCAATTAATCCGAAAACCATGAAGGAAGATCAAGTTAAGTGTGAGTCACAACGAGTACTCGGAATCTAGGAATTTTGCCGGACAATGTTGCATAAAGTTGGGCTCAATTTTTCGTAAATTAACCTAATTACTTCAGCAGAGGGGTACTCTTGTTTCTGTTGGTTTGTTTTTGCAAGACCTGTGTCGTTCCTTTTTTTTTTTTTTTGGTGTATTTCTATTAGTATTTGGTTATGCATTTTGCTTGCTTCTTACGAGTCATTTCAATCTACCTAATCTTTATAGTTACAGATCACATCGGGGTAGATAGCTGCCAAAACTGCGTCAGTAGATGGTCTATCACTTGGAGCATTGAAATTTGCGTCAGTAGCTGCCAAAGCTCAACATCTTTTTCAACCTATCAATTCAAAATCCTAAAGCATCTCTATCAGGAGTATCTAAACAACTGACCAATCAAATCAACCAACTTTTTTAACAGCTTCTCGAAGTATCTAAACAATTCGACAACTTTCACGCGTCCAATTCAAAAACTTTTTTCTTTCTATTTAAATCCCTATTATCACAAAGAAAAAACTCCAATTTAGTTTGAAGTCACATCAAAATCTATCTGATCAAAAAAAGACATCAAAATCTCTCGAAATTGCAAAAATTTAACGACTCTGTCTGAGCGTATCCTGGAAAATGGTCCGGCAGGAAAACGAGAACCTCTAAGGATCTAACCTAAGACTAATGTTTTTTTTTTTGATCGGTAAGTAAGTAGTTTTATTGAGACTAAAGCCAACAAAGAATACAAATACAAGAAACTAGTCACCGACCAAGGTAGGACAAGATATCCACCTGAAGAGAAATAAACAAGTGAACAGCCAGGGAAATTTAAACCGAAAAGAAAAAAAAAGAAATCTACACTATAGTAAACACATAAATGCATATACCAGATGAATCTCTCATGGTGGTTCGAAAACAACCGTCTTCCAATTGATCATGAACTGCTTAAGAGGAATATTTTGAAACTCAGGCTGAAGATATAGCCAGTATGCAATGGTATGCTTGATAGATTGGATGATCTTGACTGTTGTGGAAGACTTGTTTTTGAAGGCTCTTCGATTTCTCTCCTTCCAAAGATTCCATAAAATAGCAGCTGGAAGGGCCTTGATGACAAGTGACTTTCTCGAACTAATCAAGGGACATGGCCAAGTACTAAGAGCCGTGTGAATTGAACGAGGAAGTACCCAGTTCAGATGAAACGCAAAGCATGCTAACTCTCACACACGGAGAGACATGATGAATGATAGAACCAACGATACTGTTCCGAGCAGCAGCTTATAGTTCTGTAACTGATCCGTTCCCCCTTGCATTGGCCAATTAGACGTGCATGAAGTCACATGTTAGGGCTTTAGGGGTTGGAAAGGACCCGTGAAACAAAAGAAGACATGCGATGTACTTCGAGTGGTCATTAAAAGAAGGGAAGATTTGTGAAAGCAAATTTCAGTGGTCTTAGACGATTGCCAAAAGTTTGACTTTTTAAGTTCAAGCCGAAACTAAAACTCAGTCCATGAACAGCTTGCAAAGCCCAAGTTATTTGGTTTTATGTGATTCCAGAAAGTGTAAATTACATTATACAATTAATGTGTCACTACCAAATGTATAATGGTGAACTAATAAGATGTATTTATCTACCGCCTCTTCTATATAATCCTTCAAACCTCAATTTAAACGAAATAATAATCTAATTTATAAATTCTAGAGGATCTTTGAAACCCCTCATTCATTCAAAAAAACAAACAAAAAATAAGTTTCTCTTTTGTAATTGTACCCATCTTTTTACCAATGAATCTTGCTCATGGTCCAGGAAAAATAAAAATAAAATGGGTTTCATCCTCATTATATCAAAAGAACCCTTGCAGTTGCATGTGTTTTATGGGTGAAAAATGTATTCACACGTTGCACAAATTGGGTATGGGAATTGACATTTAGCGATTTTTCTAAGAATTTCGCCTATGGATACAACATTGCTAATAAAGGTGTCGGATTAGCGGGGAGGGTACTAAAATTCACATAAGATAAAAGTTTTTAAGTTGTCTCATATGAATTTTGGTACCTCAGAGTCATGTATGCAAGAATGGATGTGAGACTATGGAAGATCCAAAGAACCCCGTACATGTGTCTCAAACAAAACCACTAGCCCTAGCTAGATGCTGTGCAGCCGGGCATTTTTCAAGAGAGAGCGCAAAATCAAAGAAATAGTATTTTAATGGTGACTCATTATTAATAGGAATATCCCGAGTGTAAATCGATAGTGAATTTTCTTTTTTTTCGAACGATCGTGTGATCTATAATTTTAGTAACAGCAGGATTTATGATTCTAGTAACAACAGAGCAGTGGCCACCAAACACAATCCCTCCACTTTTTCTCGACTCTTTCCTTCTTCTTTTTTTTTTCGGAAAAAAAGGTTATATTAAAAAAGAAAAGAACCCATTACACGAGGCAATGGGAGTTATACACTCATAATAGTCTCCCAGTTGCTCCAAATAAGACTTGAAGATACAAACTTAAACGTATCAAAATCACAAGACCAAACAACAACTAGTCGTTTCACAAGATCAATAATCTCGCTTGGTTCCTTCTTTCTAGCTCCAAAACTCTCCCGCTTGTTCCTTCCACAATCTCCAGCAAATTGCATAGTGAATAATCCGCTATACAAATTTACCTCTACCCCGCAAAGCGCATATGTGAGGACTGCCTTGAAGTAAGATATGAGACCAACAACTTCTCAATCTTCTGCTGAATCCAATCGGTGGAACGGCTTTAAGTTTTCGCCCTAACTAGATAGGAGTGTAGTGGACTAGAACACGCTCATACTATCTCTAAGATCAGAATCAAGAGCAGCAGATCTTGACGAAGAAATTAGCTGCAAAAAAACAAGCTAATTATGATGGAAATCTTTGGTTGAAGATGAAATTAGAAGATGTTGTTGTAAGTAATCTAGATTTGAGATGTAATTCTTTTTAGGATGAAGAAAAATCTGTGGATTTTTTATGAAGAACAATCGTAGTTTTAAGATGGTGTTGATGAAACAACAAATAGGAGATGAAGATTCGTGAATCAAAGGGAAAAATTGATCGATACCCTCGTAAATTCATGATTTCGAGTCGATAACATGATAGCATTCGATAAATCGAATGTCTACATTGTATTGGGACGGTTTTGATAATCAATTGATTAAGAGAAAAGATTAATTGTTACAGAGATCTCTCCAGTTATATACTCGACTTAGCTCATTCTCTAACTCTACAAACCACTCATGCACATGGCACGCCTACACTAACATTCTCTCTACAAAGACACACACTTACATATGCTATTAGGTTTCTCTTTAAAATCACTTAATTAGGTTTGGTTTCTCTCTAAAACCACCTTAGTAAGATAATAAGATATTACCGTACTAAACGAGGAGCGGTCTGTTACCTATTTGGTTTCTGTTACCATTAGTAATCTGCCATGTGTCCAAAATTATTTATCCTAGCCATTTGATCTTCTTCCCTTTAAAAGAAACTTCATATCCCTTTCAAAGGTCTTCCGCTCGGTGATTCATCAAGGGGACAGCAAAAATGGGACTCACTCATTGAAAGGATCAAAGGTCGGCTTCCTTCATGGAAACGCTCCATTTATCTAAAGCGGGTAAGTTGACTCTTATTAGGAGTGTATTATCAAGTATTCCTATATACATGCTTTTCTCTTTTATAGCTCCGCCCAAAGTTATCAAAGCAATTGAACAAGTTATAAGGAATTTCTATGGGACGCCTCCGAAACTAAAAAGGTTATCATTATGTGTCGTGGAAGAAATGTCGTGTTCCTCCGAAATATGGGGGATTGGGAATCAAGTCGGTTAAAAGTATGAATAGAGCACTTCTAACGAAATGGTGGTGGCGTTTTAACAAGGAGAAAACGACATTATGGAGAAATGCGATGGTGTCAAAATACGGAACGACAATGATGGATAGAGAGACCAAGAAACCAAAATCGTGGAACTTTTGTGGAGTTTGGAAAGATATATACTCTCATCTTAAAACCTTCAAGCAATGCACCAAACTCAAGCTTGGAGATGGCAAGACGATCGATTTTGGGAGGACACTTGGGCCGGAGAAGAACCACTCAATGCGCCTTTCCTCACATTTACTCCATCACTTATTCTAAACACTAGACAAGACAGAAATGTAAATAAACATTGTTAAACGGAGGATCGTGGAACCTTGGACGGGACAAGACTAACACAAGTTCAAATTGAGGAAGTTTCTACCTTACTAGTGATGTTAGAAAACTTAATGGTAAGTTCTCGACTCAAGATTCTTTTAGCTTGGTCTCTTGACAAAAAAGGAGTTTTTTCAGTGAAGTCCTCTTATTCCCGGTATGCAAATGAACATTTGATGGAATCAAAACTTAAGCATTTGGTCAAGGGCATGGCCACACAAAGTTGGCTTTTTGTAGCGGGTTTACCATAAAAACTAGCAACCATGGATGTCCTTTACAGAAAGGTAAGCTCCCGGTTAATGGTTGTCTTTGTGTTGTCGAGATAGAGAGACTATCGCACATCTTCTATTCCATTGCCAGCTTGCTTATTCTGTTTGGCAAAAAGATTTTATGTCGAGCACTAAACTTAATTGGGTAATGCCTAATTGCATTGACTTACTTATCAAAGGATGGGGAGTGAAAATCAGTCATGCACAGAAAAGTCTTTGGTGTGTGTCACAAAGCACTATTTGTTGGGGTATTTGGAATTGCTCTAACGACATCATTTTCAACAACGGGACTACGAGCTTTACGGATCTTATAGTAAAATATAAAACCCAAACTTTCTTCCTCGTGTAAAAACTTGACTCTTTGATGTGGGTCTATCTAGATCAAGTAATTGCTAACGGGATTCTTTTCTTTTGTATCGTAGGTCTCTTTGCTTGGGTTTTTTCTAAGAGGTTTAGGTTCGTTGAGTTTGGGGAGGTTGAGCCTGTTCTTCCTCTCCCTTTGGGTTGTGGCATGTTTCCTTTCTCAGCTTACTATTCGTAAGCTTTTTCAATATATAACTTTTGCCGAGTAAAAAAAAAAAAATCTCCCTTTCAAACCGATACTTGCAAGGAGATACTAGTACCAAAAATGATGCTTCAAAAAGAACAAAAAAAACAAAAAAAAAAGCAAACAAAAATGATCCCCTCTTTTCCTCAACAGCTGAGGGTGAGTTCCTAGTAGATATTATTATGTTTAAAAAAATAAATAATTAACAGCTAGCAGTCAGTATTCTTTGGTCTACAACTAAATAACCCAAACCCATCCCTTTTTTTCCCTTTCACACCTGTTTGATACATCCTCTGTGGACCAAATTGGTGTGCATTTACCGTTTCTTAAAAGGGCAAGAAATGTGATCATTTTTGTTTATTAGCTAGTTATCTCGTTGCAAGTAAGACTTATACGAGGGTTGTCCGAAAGGAGGTCTGGTAATTAGTGGATTTTATTCAATTTCAGCATCTTTGGAATCTAATTCCAATTGCAAATTTTTTCGACAACCTGGAATGAAAGAAAGACGAGTGCTTTTGGGTAGTTGGTGATGTGTCGAAATCAGCTAGGCAAGTTCTTCTATTCTTGGCTCTAGTTTTTAATAATTTTCGGAACATCTTTTTCCGGAATGTAATGGTGAATTGGAAAAGTTTGTAATGCACGAAGCAAACGGTAGAAATGTACACCAATCGTCTAGAGAGGATGTATCAAACAAATGAGAAAGAACCGATCGTCTGGAGAGGATGTCTCAAACAAGTGAGAAAGAAAGAGACGGAGAAGAAATGCAAGATTGCTAGCAAGGGGCTAACAATTTATTTGGTAGAATACCAATTCCTATATAAGACAAAACATTCTTTAGCTTTGTAATGGCACACCCACAAGCAAATTGATACTCCTATTAGCAGTCACGAGGAAATGGATACTACTCAGTAACATCTTTAGGAGTTTCGTTTGGTCTAGCCTAAGGCTAGTAGCTTTGTTCGAGACGTGTATGTAATGCTGGATCTTTCATAGTCTCACATCCACACTTGGTACGATTCTCCTTTCTACTAACGAAAGTGTCTACTGCACCGTCGAACTGACTATTTTGTTTATCCACAAAAAAATGCTAACCTACCGGCTATACCCAAGTTTATTTTGCTGACAGTATATTGGAATTTGGGCTTTCTTTTCTTGGAAAAAATGCTATTTTCACCCTCGTTTTTTAGCACGGCAATAATGTTTAGTAGCTTTGGTTAAGAAATGTACGCGACTGGGGAATCTTTCATAGTCTCACATCCAGTGATGACATTCCGTGGAAATAATTGGATGTTAATTGCCATATCTAATTTGTACAAGATGTGAATATGCTTTCACCCTAATACATATGCAAGCAAAACTTATGATGGGTCAAGTTTTGAACGACAAGGAAGATTCATTCATAAAAAGATGGGAGATACAAAGAATTGAACAAACCAGGAGAGATGAATGTACGTGAGCCAGCCAGCGTCAAACAAGATCCAAGGGGGTTTGAAAAAAGACAAAGATTGGCTATATGCGAGATGTATTTAAAATCTTCGATCGCAAGTGTCTAATATGAGTAAATGACGTACTTCACGAGCTCACCACATTGATCTGGCTGGCTTGCCATTGTCTTAGCAATGAAGAAGATATTCTTGAATTTTTGAATAGGTCGCTTTTGCAAGTTGTTCACTGACATCACATCATAGACTTGGTTTTAGATTTGACTTAATAAAAAGCCATGTTTGGTTTCACATGTTTGGTTAAGAAGATATCTTAGGAAAACAAAGATAAAGAACCAAAAGAGTTTCTCTCTTAGCGTCAACTAGCACACAAAGTGGCTTAGGAGCTTGGATTTTCCTCTTTTGGTAACGACCTCAAGGTATCCGAAGATGTTATACGGTCCCCTTAGTTTCGGCGCCTTTAATGTAGATGTAGAAAATCCTACCCCTACATCCAAAGGATCTCATGCATGTATAAAGAAACCGAACAAAGTAGAGATGTAGAAGAACACAAGAGATACGTGGTTCGGCATGATTACCTACGTCCACGGGTGAAAGGAAGGTCTTATTACCATTTTTCCTTACAAATCGTATGCTTTTCTCTTTGCTCTTGGTGTACTCTTTTCCTCACTTCTCACTTACCTCTAGCCCTATACATGATTCCTATTTATAGCCATAAAATGGTGATACAACGATATTTGGGCCTAATACATCTTCCTTGATGATCTCTTCGGGTGTCTACCCGATGCTTCATCCGATCTTCCCTTCTACCCGAGTTGAAGCATCTGGCCGAGTGGTGGCTGCATCCGATGTTGCTTGTTAGGTGATGTTGACCGATGTCGCCTTCTAGGTTCTCGGACGAGTTTGACCGAGTCTTCCTTATCTCTTTACCTACTTTGTCAGAGCATTAAATGTCCTCGAACCCGAGGATCGTCACATCGAACTTTTCTCCCCTTTTGCCTCGATCTCTCGAATTGCCTTTCATACTCTTTTCTCGCGCCCGCATCCGGTGGGGTGATTCAAATGCTTTCTCTACTGCGTTTTCTTTGGTACGCCTCGATCGGGATGGCTCCACCCGTCCCCGTGGATTATTCACACCTACATTTATGCCCTTATTCCACTCGTGTGATCGACACGTGGGGAAGAAACCGCCTCGTCTTCCCACGCCCCCTGGCCATGCCGGGTTTTCCGCCATGCCGTTCCCCACTTCCTTCGTGCGTTGCCACCGGCTCACCTCCTCGTCGGTTACCATTGGAGAGGTTTATAAACCTGACTCTAAAAACTCATTCCCTCTTTATTTTTCTCTCCGCCATCTTCCTCTTCCTCTCCGTTCTCTGTCTACCTCTCCTTCATTGTCATCCGCTATTTTCCATGTTTCTTTCCTTTCTTCTCCATCGTTTCGCATCTTCTCGCTCTCACCGCCGCAACTTCCGATCCCCGCCGTATTTCGCCCTTTCGTCACTTCTCATACCGATTTTCATGGCGACTTCAACTCCCTCGATGACGGAAAAAGGTGTGTGAGTTATGTATTTTCTCGACGAAGACGCGTTTCACTTGATTCCCCGTTTGTTGTAGAGAGTCCTTCCAAGTATGATTACCGCGCTAGATTCTATCTTCACCGATAAACCTTCTTTTTGTTTTCTGTGGCCGACAAGAGGGTTGCTAAAGACTTGTCGGATGAGCAATACGTTCAATGGGCTTGAAGGATGAGTTCGATCTCCATGGATATGACATCGTGCTCTTGTCGTGCCGTATGGGTGTTCTCAAGAGGGACGATGTTTTGAGATTCCCTCATTCGGCCGAGGCGACCATCGTCACTGTGGGGCCGCCTAGAGCTCTGGGCCGCGTTTCCCTCTATATGATCCTAGCCGCCCGTTCTGGTACGAGGCCCTTTCTAAGATTCGCCCGTGCCGCGCCTTGGCTCAGTGGAACGGCAACACCTTTCCACTACAACAAAACACACGTTTAGTGACAAAATTTTATGTGACCAACAAAATTTTGTCTGCAAATCTAGTGTTTAGGGAGGAATATTTTTTTGGTCACAACATATATTCTTTTCGCGATAAACGGTAAATTTAGTCTTTAATGTTGTCACTGAAATTTTTTGTGACCAAATACGGTGACCAATCCTGTCTCTGTCTCTAAATATTTTTTTTGTGACCAAATATAGCAACCAATCCTGTCTTCGTCTCTAATATTTCTTAGTGACGAATTATTTCGGTCACGGAATTGGTTTCTAGCGACAAATGAAAATTATAGTCTCCAAACATATTATTGCTAACAATCCAAGACTTTTGTCTCTGAATGTATCTTACACTGACAAAATTAGTTTGTTGCCCGAATGAATGCCCGTCAAATAAGAATTTTTCTGCTAGAACTATTAGTATCCAAAAAACTGTTGTCGCAAATGGATTGTTTTCTACCGACGGAAAAAAAAGTTAGTCTCCGAAAAAACTATTGCTAACAACGTGTAACTTTTGTCCCTATGTCTATTTATGCAGACAAAAATTACTTCGTCCGAAAAAACTATTGCTGACAACGTGTGACCTAAGTCCCTATATCTATTTATGCGAACAAAACTTGATTCGTCATCTAAATGAATACGAAGCAAATCTGAAATTTTGCCGTTGAAACTTTGTTAGTGGCAAGACAAATTGTGGTCTGCAAATCCGAATATTTCGCGACTCAAACTATGACCGTGTCACTAAGAACCCCTGCACTATGAACGAAACCAACAAAGAAGATCACTAATATTTGAGAACATTCTGTGAAAAGTTCAATGTAATTGACATAAGAGAAATGCACGAAATGATTGTTAATGTATGGAGGTCTGAAACAGTGAATTAGACATCAACATATAGACATAAATGAAACTTTATATACAGATTCCGAATGGGGCTTTAAGAATTAGTACAACTACCGTCTGAAGGTAATACTTGTGAAAAGCCATAGTCATATCGAAAAATCTGTCCCAAGTTGTTCTAAGGATTTTAACCAATGCATACCATTTTCAATGTAAATACGTTATCCAGCATATAAAATGGAGTATATTAATTGGGTCCAGAATTCGGTCAAGAATTATAGGAAAATAGCAGCGTAAAAAATGGTATAATCCAAATTTCATACCCGCCATCAACAACCTCATCGAGTCATACAAGGATTAGCAAAAAATATTTCAAGGGCTTGCGTTTTTTCAATGTTTTCTCCTGGAAGCTGATACAAAACAGTACAGATGAATAATTAGTTAAAAGCTAAACGAATAATGATACCCAAATGAGAGAACCCTTGTTCAGTAACACAAATAAAATAGCCTACAAGTTCATCCTTTCACCCTAAAGTAATCTAAATAAGAAATAAGTAATCTAATGGAAAAGGGAATTAAAATCTCAAACCTTATTTACGGCTTTGTTTTGTAGACGGCCTCCTCTTGAGTTTGTCTAGACTGATACTTCTATAGGTGGTGCAAAAATATCCAATCTGGACTGAGAAAATAGGGTGTAATTGCACCCAATCCAACACCAAATCTAGTTTCAAAATTCAAGCCATTACCAAGTCCAGCCACTGCCCATTCTCTAAACTTCTAAATTTCACCCATACCAAGGCTTGTCAAATACCCATACAATTAGTACCCTAAGCTCAGTATGATTTGTGAAACCAGCCCCACAGAAAACCCATTCATCCAGCACATTTTAGACAGTGGTTACTAAAGAATGACCGCCAGTGAGCTCAGTTTCATCTCCATGACCGGTTTATAACCTTCCTCCACTGATCAAAGAGTAAATCAGTTACCCCAAATAAACCCAATCCAGCTGACATACGGACCTTACTTCGTTGTTGCAATTTCATTTCTCAATTGAGATCAAGAACTCAATTTCAGAAACATGAAAATCAATTCATCCAACATAAACCCCTAACGTTGCCTCCACCAATCACCTCTTGTTTCAAACCAAGAGTTCGTAGTGAACATTTGCCTTGTGTTTTTGTTCATGAGGCAAATTGAATAATACAACATTCACGTACGTTTATGACTATGTAAAACTCATGAAAAGAACATTAAAGATAAGTCAGAAATGTATTTTAGAAAATATACTAATTTATTTTCCTCTGACTTTAACATCTAGAGTCCCTTGTACCTTTCCCTCTGGCAGTGGAATTGATTTCCGCAGATGCAGTGACACCTCAAATGAGCCCATAGTTGAGAATGGTTCACTTTAAGTACAAGTTTTCTGGCTGGATATTCACACAAAGTTGCCTCGCCACCTGAAAGTTTATAATTATCAACATTTGAAGAAGAAAACAAAAGGGAGACACTGATGAAATTTTACAGCATAACGACATACCCAGAATTCAGTAAATCAAAAGAGTGATCTGGGAATAATTATTTCTGCATCTGCCGACCTTCTCTTGATTTTCACTTTGTTTGCCTCACTTTCAAGTGAATTTCGATAAGATGGGACCTTGAACATCTCGTTAAGATCCGGCAATATGATGCATTTAAATCGCTCGTACAAGTTCAACTTTTGTGCTTTATCTTCAGTGGGAACTAACCCTGTAACACTACAATACTTCTGAAATAAAAAGAATAAAATACTAATTACTGATGAGTTTCTCTGTCGACATATATGGAGCTTACGTTTTATCTTATCTACAATGTGTCTAAATCAGGGTCCTTACTAGGAATAAAATAGATTGGAACATGGAAAATTTGAGAAAAAAAGAAGAAACAAATAAGTTTCTATACCTTGACGAGTTGAGCTGCAACTCTCATTATTCTGCTTCTTGTTGCAGTACTTCCGGTAAATGAAATCTGGTAAGAAATCAGAAGAATTAGACAGTACAAATGACTAAAGTTGTAAAAGAAGAATTACTCAAGAATTTAAACAGTTTAAATTAGCATGACTAAGAGATATATATGTACCTTGTCGACATGAGGATGAGCTGCTAAAGGAGCACCAGCTTCTGGACCTAATCCAGTTACAATGTTGAGTACAGCAGGAGGTAGACCAACTTCTCTACAGATATCACCGAACTCTAAACAAGTTCTGAAAAATGAAGATGCAGTGAGCTAGTCAGGACAAGTAAAAAATTTCACGAACATCCACCTAGATTAGACAATGGACTTGAACCTCAAGAACAACCTAATATCCCTCCTATTATACTAATATCAATAGGGGATTATCATTCAGTAAGCATAAATCTGTAAGACGGGAAATTACAACCAAAAACAAAAGACAAGGATACGCATAGTTGAGTGCTAAACACGAGATATTGACAAAAACAATATGCACAATAAATAGAATTCATGGCATAATAGCTAGGAGAAGTGATTATCTTAAGAGTAGGAACAAAAAACACAAGGGCCAGCTAGACAGAAATATGACTAGGGAGGAACCAATCAATTCATGCACAATTAGACATACTGAACTATTAGTTCAGTGCATTTTCAATCACAATTAATAACAAAAGACAGATAAACAAAGTAAATTCATACTAAAGAAGCAGCCATTGATAATTTCAAAAATTAGTGCAGGTAACATCACTACATACCAGAGATTGATTTTATATTATTATCTTATTGAATTGGACAAGAATCTACATAACAGTTTCATATTGAATTGTCATATTTACTAGCATCTAGTGCAATCTTGTAGGGGAAAAAAAGAGGTTGAATTAGCACCTGCTGGAAGCAATAACAACAAAATCTCCAGAGACAAGAAACTCGAGCGCAAGTGCTTTGCGAGTCCCCTGGTACAGACAGGCAAAACCAATTAGGAAACCGCCGGATAGACATCGAGCAAAAACAAACAAAATTTGAACCAAAAAAATATAGCTAGAAAAAGAGCAAATTGATAATCAAGATCTTGTTAGTCACCCATGATATCTGAACTTCTTTGTATATAAACATAACTCACGAATCTAAAACTACAATCTAATTTCAGGCACATAGTTCTTTGAGGCATATTTCCAGAGCCTTAATAACAGCTCTCTCTTCAACAATGGAATTGGTTGCAATTACATAGATAATAATATGAATAGAGAGTTTGGGGGCTTTGTACCTTATCTCTCTAATACAAATCTCCAAGGACAGCAGGACAACAAAAACAAAAGACGAATTTCTTCTCTCGAAGCTGTACCTGAACCTGAACCTGAATCACCAGAAGCTCTGTTACGAACCCTGACCTACTTCCCAGTATTTGTCCTATGACCAAAAGTAAACAGACCATACTGCAATAATCGATCCAAAAAAAAAAAAAGCAATATAATATGAGCACACCAGAACATCTGAGATTACATTATCTATCTACACAACCAGTTGATAAATACAATGCACCCTACACTTTTTCTACATGTGAATTGAAAACTCCTTCCTGCCTACTTACAAGTACCATTAGGAACATCATAACAAGCAATATCTTCTTAGGGAAGAGGAACCCATCAACAACCATACTCAAAAACAAAAACAACAAGGCTAAAAAATCACAGATGTATATTACTCACATTCAAAGTACCAAAAAATAAGATTTAAAACACAAGATTTCCGTCAGCAAGTAAACAGTGTGGAGTTCTAAACGGAAGCTTAAATAGATCCATTGAAGAAGAACCCATCAAGCAATCACAACACCATTAACATAATAAGGGTTTTATTAAAAAAAAATCAAGGAAAAATGTAACGTAAAAGAAAAAATATAAAGAGTACCTTCAAGATTTTGAAAAAATAAGTCTCTGAAGAGATTATTGATGAATGTAAAAATTCCATCCATGACTTGGGGTTTATAGCCTTCAGAATTTTGGATAAAATTCGAAACCCAAAACCAATTAGCGGGAAACATCCCGCCAAAAGAAACTAAAACCTCCTCAATTTTACTCGGCTATTAGTTGCTTGATTTAGATTTTGGAGGGAGAAATCAAATCGGCATGCGGGAAAAAATTAATTCTGCTCAATTTTAATAGGAAATTAGTTACGGAGAAATCTATATTGGTTTGGTTTTCCTTAATCTTTAGATGAAGATACCAAAAATATGGCGGAAGATTTAGAGAATTTATTAGGGAATGTATTTTGGTTTAGCCGTTTAGGTAGGGAAGATAAGAAAACCACGTGCTTGTCAACAAAGTGTATGGCACGACACTTTGATTTTATTACGGGCTCTTTTCTAGACATACCCATTTAGGCCAAAAAAAAAAAAAAAAAAAAAAAAAAAAAACATAACCATTTCTTTTTTTTTCAAGCATGAAAAAAGGAACACGCAATTGGGGGATATGGGAATTAATTGGGGGATATAGCTACAGGACAAAAACGGTGTCCCAATAGCAATTCTGGGTGACCCCTTATGTATTTATTTTTTTAATTCCTAATATTGCCCCCACTAATCAGGATTATTGATTAATTATAATTAGTAAAATGTTAAGTATTTGGGGGATAAATTAGTGTGTATTTATTTTTAAATTTGTGTGGTTAGTTGAGAGTAGAAGGAGGGAAAATGGTTTTTGAGTGGAATTTTTTTTTGAAAATGGAAGATGATTGTGATGAGAGAAAGAGGTTGAAAATTTAATTTTTTTCTTTGAATCCACCATTGTTGCAAAGAAAAAGCTTGGTGCCTAAGAGATGGTATTCAACCAAAAACCATGCCGGCATTTGGCCGGAAATTTTCATAAATTGTTTGCCACTATCCGGGTTCTGGAGGCTCAACGAGACAAAAAGGTTTTGATCTTCAAAACCTATTTTTTTCAGGTTTTAAATTACTTCCTAAGACGCTTATCTCGATTTTGTAGTTCCTAAGATGGTTTTTGCTTAAATTTCTATGCGGAACATGATGAAAAGCATCCGTAAAATTGATTTTTTTCACTTAACTACCGGCATTGATAGATTTATATCGAGCATGCCAAGCATTTAGTTCCGTGATTGAATTTCATCACTTCCGCATGGTCTTCATCATTTCAATACATGTTCTTCATCACTTCCGCATGGTCTTCATCCTAATAACCATGCCGGAACTCACTGGGACTTGGTCTTCATCCTAAATAACCATGCCAAGCACATGATGAAAAGTATTCAGAATTTTTTTTTTTTTTCACTTGACTACCGGCATTGATAGATTTATATCGACATGCTGGAATTTAGTTCCTATTGAATTACATCAATTCCGGCATGGTCTTCATCACTTCCGGCGTGACCTTCATCATTTCCGACGTGTTCTTCATCACTTCCGCATGGTCTTCATCACTTCCGGCGTGGTCTTCATCATTTACTTCGCATGTTCTTTATCATTTCCGACATGTTCTTCATCACTTCCCAGAGAAGGAGAAGAGAATTTGAAAGGAAATGGGGAAAATTTAGAATTTGAAAGAGAATGGGAACATTTGGGTTTCAAAGTTTTAACCCTAAAAAGATTAATAAGAAGTGGAGATGGAAATGGGGGATATGATTTTGTTTTTTGATTTTTATTTTGAGGGAAGGGTGTTTTAGTATTTTTGCCCCCAAAAACACCCCTTAGCAGACACTATTGGTTGGGGGAAGTAATTCATATCCCCCAATTAGTTTCTATATCCCCCAATTGCAAATTCAAAAAAAGAACGATTACATAAAATACAACAAATTTTTTTTCAATAGAAATTTATGTGCCGACTAACATATTCATGCTTTCATCTCCACTTATCCAACTACAACAAAATATCGATCCTTCTCTTTTGTTTGTGTCCTAAAAGTAAAAAATGTCTTATCGGCTCCTTTAAAAAAACTGCTAAAATAATATTTGATTAATTGATATTGGGAAATTGCTTGTACAAATACGACGACAATTTTGGGGCATCAGAATTTTCAAACTGTCGGTCAATATATTGAGCATATTAAATTTTTTTGAATTATTCGAATATGTATTAATACAAGTATCTTGTTCTTGTTATTTTCTATCTCTTGATGTACTTGATCTTTATGTAACCATTTTTTTGAATTATTCGAATATGTATTAATACAAGTATCTTGTTCTTGTTATTTTCTATCTCTTGATGTACTTGATCTTTATGTAACCTTTATTTGAGATTATTAATGGAAAATGGAGGTTTCTATCAAAAAAGTAAAAATTGTGAAATTGATGGTCACATTAATGCACAGTCTGTGTCCAATTCTTAGATTACAATTCATGTGCATGTTCGATGTTACATAATAAATTTTGACTCTCTAGACATTTTTGGGTTACACTAACAAATTTCAAACCACGATACATAGTGATAGATTTTAATTAACATCTCGATTCATAAATGGCCTAATTACTACTCCTTTTGGAACCACTGGTATTAGAGCAAGGGATATCGAGGTATTACCACTGCTTAAAGGGATGATATCCAACAAAGAACAATTACCCTTTGAATAGGCCAAAAAGAAAATACAAAGTCAATGTTGAAAGAGCTCTGCAAGCAAGATCTTTCTTAAAATGTCCAACAAGGAGTTCTTTCTAACATTTTGGAAAGAGTACATACCTAAAATCTTTTTGAATAAATGTAATAAAAAAAAATTGATACACACTTTTGTATGTTTGAAATTTTGGATGCGTGTACATTCCTGTCTAAATTTCGTGTTGGAACAAAAAAAAACTGGATACCCAAATCCAAAAATTATTTTTGAGAAATATTAAATGAGTTTCGAAATTTTTGGACATCAATTGAGACCTTTAAGTTTGTCCAAAGACATGAAAGTTTAGCTGGATTTAACTCGAGAAAAAGATTGGACTTGTTTATTATGTTTTATGGCTCATCCAAAAGCATAGATGTTCAAAAAAAAAAGTATGATGCACAATTTAAACAGTTCATTTCATTTTAGTGTGTGTAAAATGATGAAGGATATGATCCGGTAACGAAGCAGATCGTAGGTTACAATCAAAATAGTTAATAAAGGATATATACGACAAAGTGAAAAAATTAAAAATTAGATCATTTTTAATTGAGGCGATCGCACCGAGTTGAATGATTAAAATCAAAATGTGGTACTTCAATTGTAATAAACCGAAAGCAATTTTCTTTTTGGAAAAAAAATTATAAAAATTCTAGCGAATTTAATGAAACTGAAAAATAAAATCGAACATCGAGAAAAAAAAAGGAAGCAACTTGCTACTCACTACACCATTTTAAGGGATTTGTAACCCGGTTTGCAACGGCACTAGCGCGGGTTGCGAGAATTTCCGTTTCCCATCCCGTTATTTTTTTTCGCAACGGCGTATATACATTACGAATTCGGCAACCGCGCGGCAAAATTTGCGAGTAGAAACTACTGCAGGTTTAACCGGTGTGAAGCACGTGTGTGGTCGGGAACACTAGACATTAATTACGCCAAGTCAAACTTCGGTCAAGTAAGCTTCTCTTTGTTTCCACCCTTCAACCAAAGTTAACCTATATCCTGCCCCTTACTCGTTTTATCTTCATTTTTATTTTTTCTCCGCCACAGACACAGACTCATTCTTTCCTCTCCTCTTCATCTCCATCTTCATCTTCATCTCGATCTGCTCAGCTGAGCTTTTTATTTTCTTCTCATTCTCCGAACTCTATCATCGTGTAGAAGTGTATCATCGGGTATAATCTTTAACGAGTTTTTTAGGGTTTACAGATTTTGATATCTAGGGTTTCAGTTGCGATTTTTAGGGTTCGAGACTTTGATTTCTAGGATTTAAAATTTTGATTTAATTTTATCGAATCCTAGGGTTTCGTTTAAGTTTTTCGGTTTTAGGGTTTGATCTTTGATTTCAGTTTTTCGATTTCACTTGTGAATCTGATTCTTTCGATTTCAGTTTTTCTATTGCTTTTTTTTTCTTTCCATTTTATGGTTTGTTGTTTATCTGAATATAATACCCTTTTTTTTTCCATGTTAGGGTTTGTCAAGATTAAAGAACTGAAGTTCAGTTCATCTTTGTTGGGTAAAAACTCTATCATTTCATCTTTGTTGTCGGGTAAAACTTTATCTTTTCATCGTATTTGTCTGAAAAAAGTATCTAAAATGGTGCAAATAAGTATTACTTATTATGTTGTGTAGAAGTGTGTGATTAAGGATGGTTGTATGTGTATTTGAATTTGTTGGGTACAGGGTAGTGAGAGAACCACTTGAAAGAATTTCACTAGATCTTGGTTTTAGCAGGAATTCCCTTGCTGAAGGTATATATGTCCCTTGATAGATTTATAATTTACTTCATATATAGTCTGGTTTGCATCTGTAGGTTTTTAATTTTGTTTTTCTTGATAATGATGACTTAAAGGTCGGTGGTGAGTACATGTCTTGGTGGTGCATTTCTTGGGTCCATTTTAAGTGGTTCAATAGAAGATGATGTATGGCGTCGTAGGGGTTTTCAATTGAGTGCTTTACCAATGATTATTGGGAATTTCTTGGTTAAATCCTTGCGTTGTTTTGAACAATTTCATTTCTTTGTTCATTAAGTTCAAATGTAGCTTATTAGAAAAGATTTCTTTGAGCATATGCTTGCAGCGCGAGAACAGAAATCCTGGAAGGTATGCTTCTTGTTAGAACAGGCATGGGTGTAGGTCCATCTGTTTCTTTTCTCTATGTAACTGAGGTATGTTATTCATTTGTTCGGTACTCTTGAAATTGGCTATTGAGTCTTTGCTTACTGTTAACATTTTCTGATATGAAGTGGCTCTTATTATATGTAAGCAGGTTTCACGTTCTTTTGTAATAGGTACTTGTGGGAGCTTTATCCAGATAGCAACATGTCTTGGACTTATGTCATCCTTGTTAATTGGAATCCCGGCCAAGGAAATTGCTGGATGGTAACGAACTTCATGTCGTATTGGTGCTGATGGCATTTCTCAAGTCGTTAATATCTCTATCGATTATGCTCATCTTGTTATTCAGACACTTGCTTCTGTGCTCCCTTCATATGATTTTGATCCCATCCCTACTCAATTAAATGCTCTTACTGCTGATGTTTATCATCTCATTTTATTTCTCTATATTCAATCTTACAAAAAGCTTCTTCTTGGAACTCATAAAGACTCCTTGATCTCGATGTTTGGTCTTCAACATCGTATTTACAGAAGCACCTGGCTAACATACTTTCTCTATTGGTGGACTCAGTGGATGGGGAAGATGAGGAATCCTGGTTAGTATTGTAGTGATCACAAATTTGATGCGGAACTTTTAATTAGTCAATATTGTTTTAATTGAGTTAATGGTATTTACTAAATTAGATTATTTGGTTTGGGCTTTGCTAAATTTTTTGTCTTGATAGTTTAGTGGGCATTAACAGCTTAGTTTCGTTAGGGCAAGTGTGGACGTATTAAGACCACAGCTAGCATGGCTAGAGTTAGGTTGTTCCATATTCTTCTTTTTGATAAGTTAGAAAATGAATCTGCTTTATTCTATCTACCTAGATCAAGTGACAGCAAATACATGAGTAAGGAGCTTGTAGAATCGTGTCAATTATAGATAGAGAGAGAAGTCATGGGAAGGAAAATAACAACAAAATAGAAAGAAGAAGTGAGTTACTGTTGGAGAAGAAGGGAAAGTAGGAGTTAGTTTAATTTGGGATCTGTCAAGGTAAATGTCGTTTTGATTTTGTTTCTTAACTTCTTTTGTTTTTGTTACTTTAATTTCTTTTGTTTCTTATTCTTTTAATTAGTCATTAAGGTTTGTTTCCATTTGTTACCATGTGAGAATGGGTGATGTGCAGGTCATCCGGTGTATATGCATTGTTATTGGATATTTAGGCCATCGGCTTTCAAAAATATCAAAGAAGGCACATCTTACTGTGGCCAAGTTGTCTGCTTACTTGAATGAGGTATGTTTCTCATTACTTATTAGAAATGGGATGTTGCTTCTTTGCAGATTTGGAATTTGTAATTTTGGTGTTGTTGTAATAATTCAGAAGGTCTCAATGTTGGGTTTATATGTAATTTTGAAATCACTAATTTTCAGGTCCTTTCGTCGATGCTTTTATAAAAGCAAGTAATTGCTGAGCGGTGTGAAAGCGCACGTTTTCAAAAGCTTGCACAATGGAGACCTTTCGAACAGTTGAAAAAGAAGAGAATGAAAGCATTCATTCCTCAGATTGTACAAGGTGTATATGCCGGAACGCTGTTGATATTTTGTGTTGGTTCGGTTGTGCTTTCCAGAGGAGCTATTGATGGTGCAAGCATGATTTCTTTTGTAACTTCACTGTTTCTATTGATAGAGCCGAGCCAAGTAATAGTTTGATCCCTTAATTATAATCAATGATTGTCGTACAAACTGGAAGCATGCGAAGCACACTATCTTCATGTTCCCAAATCACTTTTGTTACCTACATGTTTGTATACTAACCAAACGTAAATTATGTATATATGATCCCTAGACGTGGTTTATCATTCCATTCAATTACTAACTTGCTAAGCATATTCAATGCGCTCGATGCTTTGTGATTATTCACTTTTTTTCCTTCCATATTGGGTCATTTGAGTTGTTATAACTTAACACAAAGAATTATGAGGAGTTATTCTTGATTTCTGCGTTAAATAATTTTAAAGTTCTCGCTTTCTCAGTATTTAATACGAGTTATTGAAAAACCAGATGTAATTGATTTGGGGTCTGCGGGGACAAAGTTTTGCAATGTATCATTCAAGTACTAGAGAAAATATGCCTTTTATCTTAGATGCATTGAATCTTCATATCAAACCTGGAGAGATCGGTGGCTCTTGTTGGGCCCTTCGGAGGGGGAAAGACGACCTTCTTGAAACTGCTTCTTCGTCTTTATGAGCATCTATGTGGTATGGGATTAAAAATATCTGATATACTTGGAGTGGGTTACGTGTATCATTTCATTGTGGCCAAGCTAGCTATCTCTTTGATCCAGAGCGCTTGTGTCCTTTATTCTCGGTCATGTGATATCAACTCAATTTCTTGCGTTACTAACTGTTGTCTTCTTTTATCAGTGTGCTCTATCCTTATTGATGATCAAAATATCCTGAGATGTACATTGGAAAGTCTTCTAGCGACATGTTGGTCTAGTTTCTCAGGACACAGTGAGTGTTTTTTTTCCTTCTTTTCCTGGCAGTTCTTGTGGTTTTGCACGATACATACATCTCAAGCATAGATATTATCTTATTAAAGCCTCTGACATTATTTGGATTTTTGAACCTGGTATTATGATATAGTTGCATTTCGTCGTTTTGTTTGACAAAGTATCAGTTGGGTTGGTCTTTTCTGGGTAGTTTATCTCTGTTTAATTCATGAAAAGATTGTTGACTTACTTTTCAGACACTTTTCTCAGGCATAGTTGCTGAAAACATTGGCTATTGGGATTTCTTAGGAAAAAATGATATGAAGAAAGTTGAGCATACATAAAACACTGCAAATGATATGAGGTTCATCAAACCTTCCAACAGATATGAAACCAATATTGACTAAGGGTTAAATTTTTAGTGGGGTCCAGAAACAGAGGTGAGATCTCAAACCCTAGAAATTACTCAGTTTAAGCTTGGAAACGATATCTGATTGGAAGAATTTGTGATGCTTTGTTCCCGCAGGTTAATTGAATGATGCTCTGTTGGAGATCATAAAGGTTGGAGAACAAAGCGGCAAAGAAGCATCCCATGAGTCACTTAGTAGGTTGCCAAGATTTGTAAGTTAATGTAATATCTCCTTATGAGATTTGGATTAGCTAATCCAGAATTTCAAACTTTCTACGGCGAACTTAGGAACTAAGTATGTTTCCGTGTATGTCCATTAAATGAATGACATAGTTTGTATCAAATTCTCATACTTATTGTTAACTTCAATTGAAGAATTATTTTTTCATAATGGTGAATGTGGAAATGAAATGAATGAAGTTTGTATATCCGTGGAATGATAAATATGAAATTGAGTAGCGTGGGGAACTGAGGGGGGGAATGGATTTTGACCAGGTCAGTAGAAGACTTGACTTTTTTTTATGTTTGCAAAAGTATTAACAACGTCTCGACTGTCGCTAATTTAGAACCAAAACTAGTGAATTGGGAAACGTGAATCAATAACATTTTGGCTAAGGGTAAGGGGTATCTGTAATTAGAAGCAGTTAGCAACGCGGATCTTTGGTTGTGAATAAACGAGTGTCGCAACGGCAAGTGTACGTGCGAATCTCCGTTCTTGATTCAAGAGTCGCAACGGAGCCTATGCCGTTGCGAAAAAAATGCAACACCATGTTTTGAAACGTCAACCTGCCGTTGCGACCCCAGTCAGCAACGTCCAGGATCCGTTGCTAATCCCTAAAAATGGTGTAGTGACTTTTTCTCCAAATATATAGTCATTTTAAATGGGTCTACTTTGGTCGGTCCAATAAACCTCGTTTTTCAAATAAACTCCTATAGCAGATGTTCTTTTTCAGCATCCGACCACTTCGGATTCGAGAAAACTCAACTTGAAAGTACTTAAACAATTTCAAGAGATATTGACATTTTTATCTCAAATCCTTTTTAATAATAATATTCTTTTATTTTAATTTTGTATGTTACATATTGATATTCAAAAATATTTGGAATTACATAGGCAGGTTCGAAGTACTGATTCAAAAGGATAAAACCTTAGGTATTGTAGCTCATTTTAGGTCGCAATGTTATAATTCTGTTCAGAATCAATAATTTTTATGATTTTCATTTTTAGTTATATTTCTCCGAGTCTTTAGATTTTAGGATTTTATTTTTTATTGTCTGTTAATGGTGCTTTATTCATTCTTATTTGTAGTGTTTCTTCTTTGCTTTAGTGCTTATTGGTTTGTGATCATGTGACTTCTTCAATATGATGTCGAATTATGATACCGAAATTCTCAGTTCTCCGGTTAAGATTTTGGGAAGATTACTCCACTTTCCTTGTCAGTATTCGATCATGTACCATTACAAGTATGTTGTTTTAATTATATTTGGTTCTTGATGTACTTGATATATAAATGATTTTGATTTGGTAGTTTTTGAACTGAAATAAGTTTGATACAAAATATATAAAAAAAACAAACAAAAACAAGGTTATCGACTCGAATTAACGCCTTTTCTCTTTTCAATTTTCATTCTACTTTCGATATCATCGGTATCAGATCAAATTTGGTTGAAGTATTATCAAAAATTTCAAATTACTTTCAATTTATTATAATTACATTTTGAGTTACTTCAACTTTGCACAATCCATCCAACTTCACAATAATCTTACAATTTCACCATAATTTTTTCTCGTCTCTCTGATTTCAGAAATGGTGATCTTATAAATTATACACACTGGTGATCCAACTTCAAGATAAGAGGTCATAAGTTAATAAATTACTACTCCAAAATATACATAAATTATACACACTATCGCAAGATTTGTGCTCTTTTTTTCTTTTATGTGATATGAACCCTTACATAATAGTGTCACATGCATAAATCATAAAGGTACACTAGTTAATTCCATCATTCTAAAATTAGAAGGCCATTAGATTATTTCTACCGTACACGTGTGGACCGCTAGATCTTTATTGACCGGTCAAATAGGTGTTGGATCTTTTTAAAGATATTATACTTCAGAAACATGAGAATATTTTCACGAAGCCCAAATCAGAGAAATGATCCATGAAGTCTTAAACTTAAACTTAAACCTAGTTCTAAACCTAAACCTAATCCTAATATCGCATCCCTCTTTCCGCCTCCTTCCTCTTCCTCTATTCTCACTTTTCCTCTCTGCTAATACAATTCACAGTAAGACTACCCTTCATGTCTCTCTCTCTCACAATATCCACCACCAGTTAGCCATCTCTCCCGCTCTATATGGTAGCCAGATTTTGGTGGTAGAGATCTAATTTGGTACTCGTTGTATCGATATGGAGAAGTTGGTGTGAAAGTGGGAGAAACCGCAAGATTTGCTTCTTAACGAACTAGGTAACGATTCAAATGGCTTCGTTATTATTTTATTTTTATTTTTGAGTTACTGATTTAATATCTTGTGAAGTAAAAAAAAAATTGTTGGAATTTTCTGGATTTTGAACAATGATGGAGAAAAAATTGTTTTGTTCTCGATCCATGTTTTGGTCTAATGTTTTAAGTGATTAGTGGAATTAACAAGGGATCTTGATGTGGTAATCATATGTAATGATTCTGATGAGATTCATTGTTTCTTATGTCTTATGATATTTTTATGCTATATTAAGTGACATTTTTCTAAATATTTTGCTAGGAAGGAAAATGAAGATGGCCATTTAATGATACTTTTAAAAGCAAGCATCATGGTTTATGGATTTGGAGATTCCAGAAGACAATGGGTTATCAATTAGTACAAAGGCAAGGTATGAAGGCATCAAGCGATTTGTTCAGCTGTGCATCTTTCATGTGATGGTACTTGTTCACAGAACGATGGAAAACTCAGAAACTTGCAGATTATTTCTTGAGAAGAAGGGGATTGATGCTTTGATGAGGCTGTTGTTGCGACCTAGCATTGCCTCAATCATCTATAGGGATGTCTATTGCTTTGCACAACACTGTGGCTTTTAAGGGTTTTACCCGAAGCATCACTCTTCTCCGTTGGCACATGCCTTCTGTGTCTCTCTCGGTGGAAAATTTGAAGAAAGCTCTAGGAGGGTTTGATTCGGCCTACGGTTCATTTTTGTTGGATCCAAAATCCACACCTGATAAAGCGATTTTCTTGCCTTTTTATTGTGAAGTTCCTTCTCTTTCTTGCTGCATCTAGAGATAATTGTTAGGTAGCTGCTTTACTTATGGAGTTTGGTAATGGTAGCAAGGATGTCCTGGAAGATATAGGGCGTGTCCATCGACAATCACAGGCTCACAGCGAGAGATGAATCATGGGCCTGGATATTAAATGTTTTATTTTGCGTCCATTGTATTTTGTTGGGTTTATATTTTTATGTTTCCTTTTTTTAAACATTGTATTTTCAGATTGTTTGTATAGCGAATGGCACTAAAATATTCTAATATTAGATTTAATAAAATTTAAATTCTTTTGTTTTTAATATCCAATTTTAATTTATTTTTCCCTGCTGTTGGCTAAACATTTAATGACAAAGAATTTTAATTTATTTGTGTTTGAAAGTTCGTTTTAAAGACAAAATGAATTGTTTTGATAAAAAATTTAGAGACAAAAATAAATAATTCGGAGAGGAGGAATTTTGCCTCCGAAAATTTTCTAAGACAAGAAATTTGGTCATTAACAAAATATTTAGAGACGAACAAGTTAGTCTTCAAAGTTTGATATTCAGAAGCTATTTGATTTTGTCTCTGATTAAGTTAATTAGAGACAAAAAAAAATTGTTTCAGATAATTACTATCAAAGGCAAATTTAATAGACACAAAACATTTTCTTTTGAGATAATTTTTTTGGTCTTAAATAGTTATCATTGAAGACAAATTTTAAATTGACACAAAACTTTGTTTTTGAGACAATTTTATTGGTCTTAAATAGTTATCATTAAAGATAAATTAAACTAACACAAAACTTTCGTTTTTGAGACAATTTTATTGGTCTTAAATAGTTATCATTAAAGACAAATTAGTTTGTCCTGGAATTTACATTTTTGGGACAAAAATCTTGCTCGCAAAAAAATGCCTTTTGGTGTCGAATTATTTTTTCATTAAAATAACTTTCACAGACAATTTTATTTCGTTGGTGAAAGAGACTTTTGTTGACAATTAATTTTTAGTTGTAAATTAATTTTCTCGTGACCGTTCGTAATTTTGTCGTGATATACTTTCGCAGACGGGGTATTTGAGACAACTTCGTGACAAACAAAAATCCATCTCAGAAAATATTTCGAGACAAAAATAGGAGATTTCCTGACAAATTTTTTTGACACTAAATCTCCATTTTCTTGTAGTGTATGCAGATGTGTTAACTGAGAAACTAAGCTGTCTCAGATTGACAAATTTGGGAAGATGATAGAAGAGTGTGAACAAGCTTCAAATGGAAGATGAATAGAAAATGCAGAATGCTTGGATATATTACGGGGAATGAACTCTAATTTAATGATTTTTCTTAACCACCATGAGATGCAAATGTTATGATAAATCTAAGTTATGCTAAATTATTCACATCCTAGAGATGGCTTTAAACGATTAAACTATAATGGCATTACAAATTCCTAAACTAAATTAGCATAGTTCAAACAAATTACAATCAAAAGATGCGGGGATGACTTGAATGCGGGAATGGTTTAAGTTACAAGCTAGAACTACTACGAGAATGCAATGAAGGCCCAAGAAATGAAGCAGATGTGACAGACTAAATCAGGCAGGCTTGAGCTCAACCTAGGCCAAATGCTGGCTGAGATAGTAAGTGCAATGTAATTCTATTTTACAGCTGAGAAATTATGGGCTAAGTTACTGAGATAATGATGAATTAAGCTAAGTTATACTAATAGCAGAAGAGAACAAAGGATATATATACAATGGATGAAGCCCAGAAAATCGGTAAAGCAAGCTAATAATCAAGAAAGCAACACTACTGAATCCCAAGCGGCGCCAAAAACTTGGTAGGACTATAAAAGATGCCCTACGACTATGTCTACTGCAAGTGCAGGGCCTGTTGGAGGCAGAGCAAGCATGGTCGATCACGGAGAGAAATGGAGTGTGTGTTTATGATCTAAAGGCTTCTTAGCGATTTCAAGGAAGTGTAACACAAGTCAGGGTTGATTGTGGTTGTCGATACGACCGAGTTGGAATTGCTTTGACTCCTAAACTAAGGTATTAATGATAAGCAAAGTTTGCAGTGATTTTGAGTGGCATTAGGGTGATTGAACTCACCACTTAATCTATCTTAAGGTAAACTTTAACTCTATTTGTGTTCTTATCCTTCTCTTGAAAGTCTCAGGGTGAAATTTTGCCAATTGACTTCACAAATCATCCCTAGTATTGGTTTGATCTTCTTCAGTGCCTCTATCACAGGAAAATTTGCTCACCAATTGACTAATAATCCTACAACAATACTCACAACAAGAACATAAATTGAATGCTGAATTAACTCAATATAAGCTCAAGGGTTTGCTCTACACCCTAGTCAAATTGTTTAGCATCATAGGGAGATTAAAAACAAACTTCAAATTAAAATTGCAAATCTAAGCCCCTAAATGCTGTTAAAGACTATCTTTTCTCTCTCATGAAGAACACCATTTATATCTCACAAACACTCAAAATATGATGCAAACCCAAACCTCTTTCCTCCCTTGTCACAAACCTCTGAATCGACCATGCATGGTTGTTGGAGAAAACCCTAATTTCAACCAGCTCTCAACCTAGCTTCTAGGGTGGGAGAAGCTAATAGATGGAGATGTGTGAGACTAGGGAATGGAGGAGAAGGTGGTTGATGGAGTTGTTGGAGATGGAGGTGGTGATGATGATGGTGATGGCTACGGATGGGTATGGGGAGGAAGGTGGAGGAGATGGGTTTCTCTGGTTTTGGGAGAAGAAAGAGAAAGAAGATGAAATGGGTTTGGTTCGATGGGGGGTAGGTATTGGTGAATTTTGTTGTTGAGCGGGTACGAGGGGATGATGGGATGGGTGTAGCGCGTTGGATGCGGTGGTGAGATCTCAATGGCTCGGGATATAGGAGGGTTTTGGTGTTGAGCGGGAGCATCGATCTTGATGGGAGGATGGGCGAGCGTTGGATGCATTGGATAGAAATCTCAACGGCTCGGGGCAGAATCGGGTTCGGACTCGGGTGTGGGCCGAGTTTTGTATTGCTCGAAGCCCATGTCTTGTAAGTTGGGTTCTTACTTGTTAGGTTTTAGCGACGCTTGCGTGAGCTTTGGCTTTCTGCTCCATGATGTTCGTCTCCAATTCTTTTGCTCTTTTGGCTCCTTAATTTCTCCGAGCTTTATTTACTACCTAAAAACACAAAATTAATTAGTACAAATATTTATTCTTGAAAACAAAGAAAACACGGAATGCGGGATAATATCGGTTTCGAGCACAAAAGATGAGTTAAATGCCAATAAAAAGATGTAGAAATATGCAATATTTGGCACTCATCATTGGTCAGGTGGCCAATGTCCACCATAATGAATCACCAGATATTTCAAACCATAATCCTTACTAGCACTACAAATTAACATACTAGAAAAACAAAATGAAAAATTTCAGTTTCATTATCAAAACAATAACATCAAAAAAAAGAATGACTTTATATTTCAATAACTAACTAAACATCAATCGAAAGTACACTAATCATAATAGAAGCACAAAATCAACAGTAACTTTTTTTTTTTTCAAACCCTAATTTTTAGAAAAACGAGTAACAACAAAGTGAAAATAATCGAATCTATCATGATCATAACCATTATTAACTACCCAAGTAACAAAAAAACCCAAAATCAAACAACCCTAACTAAAATCGTAAAACCCTAAAATCTAATCGGAAGAAAAAAACTTACATTTTGATTATCAAACTTAGATATATCATAATCATAACCATTATTAACAACCCAAAGAACAAAAACCCAAAATCAAACAAACCCTAACACGGAATCGACTAAACCCTAACAAAAAATCGAAAGAAAGAAGCATACAACTTTTAGGGAATTGCATGTCCAAATCCTTCTTCAAAACCCACTTTGCTCTTTCCTTGATCTTCTTCTCTATCTCTTTCTCGATTAAGAGTTGCGAGAAAGAAGGGTGGAATCGAAGAGAAAAGGGTTTCTCTGTCTCTCGAAGCGTATGTGAAATGGAAGAGAATGGAATGGTTTCTCTCACTTTATATCTAATCAGTTAGGTGAGATTGGGTGCGTGTAACAAATCTAAGCCAAATCTAGTATAAGCAGTTGATTTTTAAAGGGTAATTTTGGGTTTTAATTTTGAGATATTTTACGACAGCATGTGGCCCGTCTTTGTACTAAACTGCTTTCGATTCTACGGCACATCCAAGTTAAAGAGTTTTGCCTATTATGAATCTCTAGAGTATTTACAGTAGCTATCTTTAATGAGGAAAACGCAAAATCTCAAAAAATCAGAAACTTTTTGTTTAGCTTGAATCTAAATTATTTTACAAAAATTTATTATTGTTTCTTTATTAATGTATTGATAAAGATTAAATGTAAGAAAAAACGAAAAAAAAAAAAAATTAAGCCACAACTAACAAAACACTTATATTTTCAAAAAGATGAATAAAAATTAGAATAAACGGATACCCATTACCAGCGGATACCCGACGGGTATTACTCATTTGAACACGTTAAGATTCAAGTCAAATCGGGTAACTGCCCGTGAGGTTCCTAAGTTGTAAATACGTCCAACTTTGGATCCGGAACCGGACCCGTTTCCCCTGGCTCCGGTTCAGGTGTCCTGGGAAATGGGTACCCATTGACAACTAATTTAAGTCCTAAGTTCCGGAAAGTTCCACGAACCTCAGAATATTATTTTTCCGGTTATATGGAATCCTGTTCTTCACAAACAAAAGAACTAATGTACAAAGTGTTGTTATAAATAGGAAGTGCTTAAATCTCTTGTTATTCACAAAACGAATGGCTGATCAAGCTTCTTCTTCTTCAGAACCGTAAGACATTTTTATCTTTGATTTTTGAGAATATTTTTGCTGAAGTAAGATTTGTGGGTTTTTTTGTTAAATTGTTGATTTTGATTTACAGGAAAGGCACGAGAGGGATTATAGTACAGCAATTCTTGATAGAAAGAAAGCTGCGAATAGGCTTATCGTCGATGAAGCTGTTGCCGATGATAATACTGCGGTTACAATGCATCCTGTAACAATGGAAAAGTTGGATCTTTTCCGTGGTGATACCATAATGCTTAGGGTAACCTATTTGAATTGGTTTGATCTTGAAATATCGGTGTTTTGCTGTTTTTGTTGTTGCTTTTAATTCATAGAAGTCTGTACTTTTTATGATTTTGAGCTAAGTTTTCATATTAATGAAAACTGGTTTATTTTTTATTTTAAATCAGTAAGTACAGAAAAGTTTTAAATATCTGATGGTTCTGATTTAATATAAAATCATGGAGGGGTGAGTTCGATCAAGCGAGCTTAGGCCATCTATATTATAAGAACTTCATGTCTGGGTTTATTAAGTATTCATGAACTTTAGGACTTGTTACGACTTACAGTACGCTTTGTCTTCAGTGAATCTTGAGAATATTGTTATGTGTTTGTTGTGGTTTAATTTTTCTTTCTCACTTTATTACCAACTTTCCAGGGGAAAAAAAGGAAAGAGACCATCTGTGTTGTTATAGCCGATGATTCATGTGAGGACCAAGATCAGAATGAATAAGGTTGTTCGATCAAATCTGAGGTCAAACTAGGTGATATTGTTTCAGTTCATCAGTGCCCCAATGTGAAATATGGAAAACGTGCACACGTATTACCTGTCGATGATACCATCGAAGGTCTTACTGGGAGTCTTTTTGACTTACTTGAAACGTAGATCCTGTACCTTCCTTTTGGCCAGCTATATTCTTTATATTAAGGGTGTATTGGTTTATTACAAGGAGATATTAATTTATTTTGCATTTATAATTGCAGCATATTTCTTGGATGCATATAGACCAGTTGGGAAAGGTGATTTTTTCATTGTCCGAGGGGAATGAGAAGTGTTGAGTTTAAGATTATTGAGACTGATCCTCAGGTACTGTAGTTTCTCCTGATACTGAGATCTTTTGTGAAGGAGCCAATTAGAAGAGAAGATGAAGAAAGATTGGACGAAGTTGGGTATGATGATGTCGGTGGGTGAAAGCAGATGGCTTCCAGATCAGAGAGTTGGTGGAGCTCCACTTAGGCATCCACAGCTTTTCAAATCAATTGGTGTTAAGCCACCAAAGGGATTTTACTCTATGGACCTCCTGGAACTGGCAAAACTTTGATTGCCAGAGCTGTTGCATAAATGAAACCGGTGCCTTCTTCCTTTGTATTAATGGGCCAGAAATCATGTCTAAGATGGCTGGGGAGAGTGAAAGCAACCTTAGGAAGGCATTGCGGAGGCTGAGAAGAATGCACCATCCATCATTTTCATTGATGAGATAGATTCAATTGCTCCAAAACGGGAGAAGACTAACGGCGAAGTTGAGGAGAATTGTTTCTATGCTGCTGACTCTTATGGATGGCTTAAAATCTCGTGCCCATGTTATCGTTATGGGGGCTACAAATGGGCCAAATAGCATTGATCCAGCTTTGAGGAGGTTTGGAAGATTTGATAGGGAAATCGATATTGGTGTTCCTGATGAAGTTGGACGTCTTGGGTTTCTTCGAATCCATACAAAGAACATGAAGCTTGCTGAAGATGTAAGCCAGATACCCAGGCCTTCAATTTTTGTTTTAAGGTTTTAATATATAATCTTCTATGTCTCATCATATTGAAGCTAATATTGTGTTATATTTTTCACTTTACCCAGGTCAAAAGGGTCTCAAAGGATACTCATGGGTATGTTGGAGCTGATCTTGCAGCTCTGTGTACTGAAGCTGCACTTCAATGCATTAGAGAAAAGATGGATGTGATTGACTTGGAAGATGAATCAATTGATGCGGAAATACTGAACTCCATGTTCATCACGAATGAGCACTTCCAAACTTCTTTAGGAACAAGCAATCCTTCTGCTTTGCGCGAAACAACTGTTGAAGTACCCAACGTCAGTTGGAGGATGTTAGTGGGCTTGAAACTGTTAAGAGGGAGCTTCAGAGACTGTCCAGTACCCAGTGGAGCATCCCGAAAAGTTTGAGAAGTTTGGCATGTCTCCTCAAAGGAGTTCTGTTCTATGGTCCTCTGGTTGTAGGGAAAACACTTTTGGCCAAGGCCATTGCAAATGAGTGCCAAGCTAATTTCATCAGTGTTAAGGGGCCTGAGTTGCTGACAATGTGGTTTGGAGAGAGTGAAGCTAATGTGAGAGAAATTTTTGACAAAGCTCGACAATCTGCACCTTGTGTCCTCTTCTTCGATGAACTTGACTCTATAGCAACTCAGAGGAAGTAGCGTTGGAGATGCGGGCGGTGCTGCTGATAGGGTTTTGAACCAGCTTCTAACTGAGATGGATGGGATGAATGCAAAAAGACAGTGTTTATCATTGAGTTGCCACAAACAGGCCAATTTATAATTGATCCTGCATTGCTTAGACCAGGGCGTCTCGATCAGTTAATCTACATTCCATTGCCAGATGAAGCTTCGGCTTCAGATCTTCAAGGCCTGCCTCAGGAAATCACCTGTTTCCAAAAATGTTGACATTCAAGTCCTTACTAAGCACACTGAAGGCTTTAGTGGAGCTGATATTACAGAAATATGCCAACGTGCTTGCAAGTATGCCATCAGGGAGAACATTGAGAAGGTATAATCCCTCATTCCCATCCTTTTTCTGTTTCTTTCTTATTCTTAATCTTTTTTATGATGTTTTGGTCATGTATTCTTTCAGGATATTGAGAAAGAAAAAGTGACAATCAAAGCAATGGAGGACGTTGAGGATGAAGTCCCCAAATAACAGCAGCTCACTTTGAGGAGTCGATGATGAAGTTTGCAAAGGAGGAGTGTGAGTGATGGAGACATACGCAAGTACCAAGCCTTTTCACAGACCTTGCAGCAGTCGAGGGGATTTGGAAGTGAATTTAGGTTCGCTAATGCATCAACTGGAGCTGACACCACTGGTGCCAACCCATTTGCAGATCCTGCTGCCGAGGAGGATGACTTATACAGTTAATTGCTACATTTGCTACATTTATACAGTACTAGTTTATTTTATTTCTATTTATTTAGATGGATGTGTTCTTGTTTATAAGAACTCAATCACAATTATTATGATGACGATAATGGTTTGTGTTAGATGATTAATGGATTCTTCGACTTTGGAATTTGTTTAAGCAACATGTAAACTGTCTCTCCTAATACGAGAAATACTCCAAATATGAGCAGCATTCCCGGAAACCTCAGCATCCAT
>JAJJWW010017384.1:0-24198 GCA_023531295.1 Papaver armeniacum
AATAAAATATATTGTTACTCATCTTCAAATGGATTAGTTGAATGAATTATAGTAAGGGTGTGTAAAGGATTTCGCAACTACAATAAACAAGTGGAGGTGGCCCTTATCTCAGGCATTGCAGCTTGAGTAATTCTTATTACTACACTACCCAAAAATCCGCAGAAACCGTGAGATCAATTTATTGTCTATCCAAATTGGGAAGAGAGAAACTGCTGCTGTGAGATTTATGAAAGTGAGATTGAGGAATTCAGTGGAACTGGTTACATATGAGGAAGAGATGGTGGTTGCTTTAACGGTCTGTTAGATGGGTTTGATGGACGAAGAAATTGAAGCAGAGAGAAGCAATGAAGTTAGGGTTTCAAAGAGTAATACAGAGATGAATTTGCTGGTGGTTTTACACAGTTGAGCTTTGCCGAGAATCTAAGATGTGGGTTTTGTCGAGAAGAATAAATTGAATCTCTGGGTTGAAGATTAAAGTGATTGAGCCAGTGATGAAGGAGTTGGAAGTTGAGATTCAATGGTTCGAGAGATTAATTGGGGTTGTGCTGGTACAGGAAAGATGCAGATGAGTTCAAATGAGCTCAGAGAAGAAATTCAAGTTATTGATTGTTGAATTGAAGGTGGGTGTGATGTGGATTTGAATATGAACAAGAAGGCTGATGCTGTCATCATTAATGTCTGGTTTGAAATGGAAAATTAGGGTTCAGATCGAGAGAAGAACATATGAACCGGAATTGAGAAGATTGTGGTGGAATTATTGGTTGTATTTGATTTGTGTTTGGCTCTTGATTCACAGGTTAAAGCCTGAGGTTGGATGGATCTTATGGATGAACTCAGGTGAAGCTAATGGAAACTGAGCTTGAGGTTTTGGCTAGAGTGATGTTGGCTGATTAAGTGTGTTGATGGTGTTGCTTAGTGTTATTGCTCAACAGGTACTAAAAACTGGGATGGATGAAATCAGAGCAATACCAGACGGTAATGAAGCTACAGCTCGAATTAGTATGGTGGTCTGAGATGGATCTGTAGAATGAATTACACGCAGAACTCGTGCACTGATGGTGTTAAATGTTGTTGATGAATGAGATAGTGCAGATGGTTATGGTGGCTTTGAGGTGTCGTAAATGGATTGGATGTGGTGGTTCAAAAGCCGGGTATTAATGGCGCTGTTGAGAAGAGTTCAAAACCCCAGGAAATGGAGATATGAAGGCTAGGTGAATCCGTTGACGAGTCGATGTTGTTGTGTTTCGGCAGAGATGAATCCGAGAGTTACAAGTGCTGTGAGCAACAAGAATGGGTGAATTGTGGTTTTGGATGGAGGATTGAGAAGCATAGCTAGGGGTGCAGCTGAAAGCACTAGTGGCACTGGAATGGATTGAGTGTTGCTATGTATTGATGTAGTGACAATGTGATTGAGTTATTAGAGTTGGATTTGCAGGTGCTGCATATGAATTTGGCTGGGTCTGGAGGTTATGGAGCTGTAACTTTGATTGCAGATTATGAAGTTACAGGGAGTTGTAAATCGCGGTCAGCTAGCTATGCACAGAATGAGAGATAAGAACTGATATCTGAGTTGTTGCTGCAATATATGTGTGCATTAGTGATTAGCTAGCTGTGACTTTTGACAGGTGCAACTGAGTTCAGGGAAAGAATGTATGATGTGTTTTGTGCAATGGCAGGTTGCAGCTGGTGTCAATGGCAGTGACAAGCATATGTAAAAGGTCGAGCCGTTAAAATGGAGTTGCAAGCTATTGAATTGAAGCTACAGATGCAGGACAAAGAAGATACAAGTACTGATGATGTTAAAATGTAAACTCAAGATGGCTGGATGGAGTTGTGGATGCGCCACAATGGTGCAACACACATAGGCTATGGCTCATGCAAGATAGTTTATGGTCATAAAATGGCTCGGCCTGGCAACTAGGTAACTCCGCCGAGCGAGCCAGAATCGACTCGATCCCGATGTAGATCGAATATCGCGACATTAATACTTCATGAGGTCAATAAACAATAGCATTGTGAAGGCGTCGCAGTAGAGTAATATAAATGACGCAATGAATGACGACAATAAAACACGAGAAAGATGTGGAAGACAGCGAGATTTAAGAGAGTGGCGAGATTATATACTTATACACTTGCGATATTTCGCAAGTCGTTTCCGAAAATAAAGGACAGCTTAGCTGTCATCCATTGTATACTACCCTATATAAAGAGCCGAACGAACCTGTTGTAGGGGGGATTTCTTTCAGAGTGTTAGTCAAGTCATTAGGAGAGAGAAAGTTTGTGGTTATTGTAATTTCTTTAGCTCTTTTCTATTATATCTTGTAAACATTCAGGGAAATAATCAATAAAATCATTGTTATTCATCTTAAAATATCTTAGTTGAGTGGATTATTGTAAGGGGTGTAGTGTAGATTTCATGCAACTACATATTGCGCTTAGAAACAAGTGGGACCGATCAAGATAAGAGATTGGATATTGTCACTAAAATTGTAAAAATCAAGAGTATGATGGATAAATTGAAGAAAACTAGAATCAAAGAGAGTAATGAAGAATTGGAATGTAATATGATTACAAAGTCAGTGGTTAATGAATTTCATGAAAGTATCAAAGGGAGAATACATAAAAGAGATTTTGAAAGGAAAGAAAATTATAACAGCAGAGAAGGTGTTACCCTTGAAAGAGTGGGAAAAACAGAGAATTATATTCACAAAGAACGGAGATGTCAGAAGAGAATTTAAATCACACATCTCCACTAGTGATTACGATAAGTGCCAGCAAAGAAGAAGGAAAATTAACAAAAACAATGGAAGAATGGGAAATATATATAACTTCAGTGGATACAGGGAGTTCAGTGAATATAATGTTTTATCATGCATATAAGAAATTGGGGTACAAAGATGAAGAAATGACTTCCGCAACATATCATATCTATGGTTTCGCAAATCAATAACAAAACCTAAAGGGAGATAAAAATACGAATTTTGTTGGGAGAAATTTGAAACAAATGTGACGTTATGCGTAGTGGGATATGGAATCACCATATAACATGCTATTGGGAAGGCCATGGATACACGCAATAAAAGCCGTAGCATCAACATTTCATCAATGTGTCAAATTTCCTATGCCGAGTGGAATTGGGCATAAATCGGAGGAGATACCGATAAAGGAAGAATGTATCATCAAATCGAAGTAAAATATTATGAAGAATGGTGTGAAGAGGCTAAAAGATCGCAAGAAGATGGCAAAAGACAAAAAAAGGAAGAAGAATTTAGAACTTACATGATAAGAGCGGAAGAAGGAAAAGGAATATGTGGTGAAGAGAGTGATCTCGCAAAGGAAGTAAAAGGACCAACGCCCATGGGAGAACCGAAGGCTAGCTACATCATGCAGTAACTAACAAAGGAAGTGAATATTGGAACTGAAGAAGAACCCAAGATGTTAAAAATTGGGACTAAAATGGAGGCAGATGAAGAAAGAAAGACTATTGATTTGTTGCGAGATTATAAAGATATTTTCGCATGGGATATGGATGAGATGCCTGGAATAGATCCATCTCAGAGATGTCATAAATTAGAGATTGATAAAAATACAACCATTCAAGCAAAGAATTAGAAAAATTGCAACAACATATCATCCTCAAATAGAAGAAGAGTTGCAGAAGATGCTTGATGCCGGCATTATTAGACAAGCAAAATACCCCGAATGGATAGCAAATATGGTCGTAGTTCCAAAGAAGAAAAAAAGAATAAGAATTTGCATAGATTTTACCGATCTAAACAAAGCTTGTCCAAAAGATAGTTTTCCCTTGCAGATATTCCGCAGATGGTTGAATCAGCAGCAGGAAATGAAAGGATATCCTCCCTTGATGGATATAAGGGATACAATCAAATTCCTCTCGCTGAAGAAGACCAAGAGCATACTGCCTTTTTTCGCTCCAAGAGGATTATATTGTTACACAAAAATGCCATTTGGTCTGCGAAATGCTGGTGCAACGTATCAAAGGATGGTGGAGAAAGTGTTCAACAATGGATACATAAAACACTAGAGGTATACGTGGATGACATGTTAATAAAAAGCAAAGAAGCAAAAGATCATGTGCGAGATTGGAAGGAAATTTTCGAACAAATGAGACATTTCAACATCAAAGTAAATCCATAAAAATGTACCTTTGAGTGGCATCTGAAAAATTTAGGATACATTGTGTCAAAAGAAGGAATACAAGTTGATCCGGAGAAGGTACAAGCAATTGCGACATGCCGACACCAAAGAAGAAGAAAGATGTCCAAAAGTTAAATGGATTATTAGCCTCGCTAGGAAGATTCATCTCGCGATCATCTGATAAGTGCAAACATTTTTTTCAACATACTTAAAAAGGGAACGAAATTTAGGTGGACGGATGAATGTGAAAAGGCATTGCAAGGAATAAAAGAACATCTAATAGATATATCAATATTACAAAAGCGTAACAAGGAGGAATTACTAAGTTACCTCGTGACAACCTCGCATGCACTAAGCGCAGATATTGCGAATGGACAAGGGTGGAAAACCAATCTATTACATCAGCAAAACATTCAATGCCGTAGAGAAAAATTATTCAAAAATTGAAAAATTAATTTTGGCATTAGTTTACGCAATGTTTAAACTTCGCATCTATTTCGAAGCACACACGGTAAAGGTAATGACAAAAGTACCAATTGAGTCAGTAATGAAAAATTCAAAAAGGTCAGGAAGGGTTGAAAGATGGAACGCTCAAGTAAGTCATTGCAAACTTAAATATGAAGTGTTATCCTCACCCAAATCACAAGTTGTTGCAGACTTTTTTAGCAGAATTTCCATTAGAAGAGGATGAAGCAGTGGACGAAATGATGGATATAGAAGAAGAACATGGGAATCCAAGGGATTTATTAACTGAGCCAAACAGATGGGAAATATTGGTAGATGGATCGTCAAATGGAGAAGGTAACGGAATTGGGATCATTATAATTTCGCCAGAGGGCAATAAAATGGCTTTCTCTTTTAGATTGGAATTCGCATCTACCAACAATGAAACATAGTATGAAGCTATAGTGCATGCTTTGCGATTTGCAATAGAAATGAAGTTGGAGAATGTAAGAGTTACCAGTGATTCTCAATTAGCTATTCGCCAGATAAAAGAAGAGTATACTACAAATGAAGCATCCTTGAAAAAATACAAAAAACTTGTTGAAGAATTGTCAGCGAAGATACCAAAAATAAAGTGGAGACACATATCAAGAAAAGACAATAGACCTCGCAGATGCTTTTGCTTTTATATCAAGTATGATGACGTAACCATATGCGAGATGTATAAAAATACGTATAATTTCCGTCACCATCAATCAACAAAGAGGAAGAGGAAGAAGGTATAATGCTCATACGAGGAAATACAAAGACCACATTAATGTAGGATTGGAGGACAGAACTTCATGCTTATCTAATAAAAGGAGAAACACCAAGAAATAGATTAGAGATGCATAAATTAAAAAGCCGCAAGCAACAAATTATGAATTAAGAGACGGGGTATTGTATCAAGATCCTTTAATGGACCCTTGCTTAGATATTTAACATACCTAAAGGAAGGAGAAGCAAGTGTTAAAAATGCTACACAAAGGGGGATGTCGGGCAATCATAGTGGCGGAAGATCTTTAGCACATAAGGTGAAAATGCAAGGCTATTATTGGCCATATATGCATGAAGATGCGAAACAAATATCAAGACGTTATGAAGATTGTCAAAGACACTAAAGAAAATACATGCACCAGGTGCACCGTTAACCTCTTCAACAAGTGTATGGCCTTTTGGAAAGTGGGAATTAGACATTGCAGGACCATTTTTACTGTGCAATGTGGCAAAGGAGATATCCGATTGTCGCTATGTGATTATTTTCACAAAGTGGCGTATAAAGCGGCAGACAACACATTCGCGATAAAGATATTTTTACTTTCATATTCAAAACATAATATGCAGATTTGGAATTCCAAAGACAGCTTGGTATCCGACAATGGGAAATGGCTTTGAGGGACAAAATATATAATTATCGCTTAATGCATTTCAAATAAAATGTGGGAAATCAACCTTTATACCCGCAGCAAATGGACAGCAAAAGCAACAAATAAAACAATCGCCGATATATTGAAGAAAAAATTAGAAGGGCATAATAAGGCATGGTGTGAACAAGTGCATAATGCAATGGGCTTATAATACAACAAGGTAGAAGCTATGGGGATGTCACCATTTTGTCTAACCTATGGTGTTGAAGTGTACTCTTCGACATAAGTTATTATTCCAACAACAAAGAGAGAAGCTTGGGAGAAAAATCTTAGTGCGTGTAACATTTTGGTTAAATTAGATGAATTAGAAGAAAAAGAGAAAGAGCACTACAACATATGGAGAATTATCGAAGATTGGCAGAGAATATAACAAACGTGTCAAAAACACGCGAATTTCAACCAGGTGATATGGTATTGCGAGAAACACCAATATATCGCGAGAAAGTGGTGGCAAGTTGGCGAAAAAGTGGGATGGACCTTATATCATCAAGGAGATAGTTGGATCGGGGGCATATGGATTAATGGATCCTGAGGGCAAAGATGTGGGCCAGAGATTGGGTAGACCATGGAATAGATTATATCTCAAGAAATATTACCCATAGAAGATGGAAGGGAAAGAATAAGTTCTGAAATGTTAAATGAATGAAATGAAATGAATTCATATGAAATGTTCCTGCGTGAGTTATTGCGAATTACAAAAGAATGTGCGAATATCTCGCAAAATGAATTAACAAGAGATAACCAAAAATGAATGATTGAACGAATTGACAGAAATGAATGAGTGAGTGAATGGGACGAACCTTTATGGCGACACCCTAGTTCGCGAATGATATTTCAGAAGAGGCAAATGTAAGACCTAAAGTGCATCATATAAGGGGGTATCTCTTGACATGGCTCGGGGAAAAGGTTACACCGCCCTGAACCCGAGTCATGAAAATTTGGGGCCCATAAAAGCCTATCCTGGGAGATACCTTGGATTTCCAACTATATATATAAGGTTATACCCCGGTTGGACGACCGAGGGTCTCTTCCAAGGAGTCACAGATGACCAAGGCGCCCGAGGTACACGGTTGAGAAAAGAGTGCCCGGGGCATTTGAAGTGTCTCGGCCATTTCTTGGCAAGTCTTGGCACATGCCGCACCGGCCCGAAGAAAACTCCACTTAGGGTGCGCCTCCGTAACCATAAACCCTATAGGTATAAGGGATAAGAGGGTGCGAAAACAACTGCCTGTTGTTAAGACCTGGATGTGAGGAGCTAGTCTTGTATGGCCGATGTACGCCTCCTTGAAGGGGAAACTAGAGAGATGATAAGGGCGGCACCCTCCATTAGGGAGCTGATAAGTGTCAAAAGACGCAAATGTCATGAGGCTCTATTTTCGCAAGAAAATTTAGGCTTGTCATATTTGTGCGATGATCCTGAAGAGGCAATAATACTAACGCGAGGGTAAGACGAGATCAATGGGTCTTTACATGAAAGTGTAAAGACGTCCTGCGATTTCGTCGCAAGACGACAATGTCATGAGACTTCAAGTTCGCGAGAATTTTTAGACCTGTCATATTGTCGCAACAAAAATATCCTGCAGAGGCAAAAAATACTAAGAAAATGATAAGACAAGATCAATGGGTCGTTACATGAAAGTGTAATGACGTCCTGCGATTTTGTCGCACGACGGCAATGTCATGGGGCTTCAAATTCGCAAGAATTTTTAGGCCTGTCATATTGTCGCAAAATGAGGGGTGGCAAAATAAGACCTTTAACTAGGAAGGCAAAATAAGACCACACAAAAACAATGATAAGGCAAGATCAATGGGTCATTACATGAAAGTATAAAGACGTCTTGCGATCTTGTCGCAATAGTGAATTTCAACATAAATGAAGATAATGGAATAGCAATTATTAAATACCAAAAATTATACTCATTGAAAGAAAGAAGAGTAATAAGCAGATGAGTACATACATCAAAAAAGATGATTGAAGTACATAAAGAAGCAATAGTACAAGAAGAAAGATTACAAGAGAAAGTCATTTCTCAAATATTAGCTTTTTCACCAGAAGGAGATGATGGGTTTTCTTCAACAACTTTATCTATATTTTCGCTAATTAATATATTTCCAGCAGATCCTTCTTCACCTACATCTTCATTCGCGACATCATCATTGAGCTTTATTGGGGAGATAGTTTCTTCATTTTCGAGTTCTTCGCCACTATTATAATCATAATCGCTATCGGGAGGATTAGGAACTTCATCATCTGCTGATTTTTACTCTCTATATCTTTACAGTCACGCATATAGTCGAATCTTCTTTCTGCCCTGTCGCGAGAACGCACAAGGGAAGCAGCGAGTATTCCATTCTCTTTGCGAATTTTTGAGTAGTCGGATTTCAAAGCAGTAATGGAGGAGTGAAGATTTTTCTCAGACTCTGCAAAACAAAGAATAGAAGGAATTATACAAACAAAAAATATGAAGGCTTGATAAAGGAAGAATAGATGAGGCAGTCAACTTCATGACTACCTTCCTTCGCGAGGTAAGATATTGGATTAAAGCTGAACAATTATTCTCCAAATGATCCATGGCGTTGTCAAAATTATCTCCAATTAAACCTTTCAGACGTGATCGCCAACTTTTTTCATTGGAAACAAGTAAGGCATTTTCTTTTGCAAGGGAAGAGTTGGACTTTTATAATTTGGAACATTGATCCTTGAATTGGTTTTCCATTACACTTAAGATTATTCTACCCTAAATAAGTTTATCCTTCTCGCAGTAACTTTCAAGTTGATTTCTCCGCTTGAGCAAAGAGATTGTTCTTGCTCTTTACATAACTTTTGACAAACATCGATTGTTGCAGTAAATCGCCACCTTGTTTAACGTAGTTCGCTTTTCTTGAGAAAGAATTCCATTCTCATCTGATAAAGTTTCCAACTCCAAATTAGCTTTAGTCAAAGAGTAAGATAGGCGAGATAATTCATTACTTGATGAGTCTTGTTTCTGAGCTAAATCAGCATTTTCTTTAGAAAGATTATCTATTTGATCAATGAGAATATGTATGAAGATTATCTAATTGGTTATATTGCTCCATCCAAGCATCTCTATCAACTCGAACTTCTTCAACAAAAGAGATTCCAACTGATATATCTTCATTTTTCGTTTCTGGTTTAAAGCTTGAAGGGCGAACAAGGGCTTGAGGTTCAAAAAAAAAAAAAAAAAAAAATGGACAATACAGAGGCAAGAGTATACCTTTTAATTCTTCATTCTTCTTGCGAAGATTATCACGATCCAATTAATATTTTGAAGTTTTTGATTCTCAAGTTGGAGAATATTACATTTTGTAGTCATATCTTGGAGATCATTCTTCAAAATGTTAATTTCTTGCTCCAAGGATGTGGGAAATTCTATCGGGGCAAGGTGTTTGCTCAAATCTCGCAAATATCGATTTGATAGGGTCGATGAAGTCTTCTTAGCATCGTTCACAATATCGATAGGACTTTGAAGGCCACATCTATTCCTTCTAAATTTTCTTTAGTAAGAGGGATTTGCTCGAGAAAAGGAAAGTAACGGTGATAGAAGAAGGAAGAGATGAGTCATCTTTTGTTAAAGGAATATCACGAGAAGAAGAAATCTCATGAGGGTTAATGATTGGAGAAATGGTAGAGGCATTAACAATGGAAGAAGAAATAGGCTCATTCGCAATGAGACTGTTATGAGGGAGTTGATCTATGAGAAATTCAGGCATAGAAGTGTTATCTTTGACAGTATTTTCGCAGGAAGAAACAGTAGGGATATCTTGCGAAGATTTCGCAAGAAGAGGAGTTGTAAGTTTGAATATAGGAAGGTAACTTGAGAAGGCGCAAAGGTTTAGGGATGGCGAGGCTTCTTGGGGGACCTATCAACATTTTTGTCATCCTGCGAATTACAAGATAAATAAGAAACAGAGGCAACAATATTGTTATTAAAAGAGTAAATGTTTCTTAAATACCTTGTTACTCGCAGGCTTTCTTTTAGAGGCAGTGGATTTCGGTTGCGAAGCCAGGGAGATATTAAGGTTCACAACGGTGAACTTGGTGCTAGATTTGTTCTTGCTAAAACAAAAATGGAAGAGGAGTCATTAAAAGAAGAACAAGATCGAATCAAAACAACTTCAATAAGAGAGATCAATCACAAAATGATCAAATTCAAGTAAAATTAACAAACCTTGATGCCATAGAAACAAGAGAAGAAAAATATTAGCGGTGAAAACGACGAAGAAGACGATGAAGAAAGCAGCAGAAAAGTTGCGGAGACGATGAAGAACGAAGTAAAAGAAAAGAAATACTTTCACAAGGAATCCTCCTTTAACGAGAAAAGAGTAACTTAGGATAACATTAAATGTGCCTAGGTAAAAGGGGAAATTTTAGATACGTGTAAACAGTCATTCCTAAATTTACGGTGTATCTTGTCGTGAGAAAATTGATAGAAAACAAACGATTGCGGCATTTCAAGATATTGGTTCTCATGACATTCTCGCCTTCGCAGAGAAGACATGAGAAGAGGCAAGATGTAGGATCAGAATATCGCGACATCAATACTTCGTGAGGTCAATAAACAATAGCATTGTGAAGGCGTCGCAGAAAAGTAATATAAATGACGCAATGAATGACGACAGTCAAAACACGAGAAATATGTGAAGACCCAGCGAGATTTAAGAGAGTGGCGATATTATATATTTGTACACTTAGATATCTCTCAAGTCATTCCGAAAAATAAAGGACACTTTAGCTGTCATCCATTGTATACTACCTTATATAAAGAGCCGAACGAACCTGTTGTAGAGGGGGATTCTTTTCAGAGTGTTAGTCAAGTCATTAGGAGAGAGAAAGTTTGTGGTGATTGTAATTTATTTAGCTCTTTTCTATTATATCTTGTAAACATTCAGGGAAATAATCAATAAAATCATTGTTATTCATCTTAAAATGTCTTAGTTGAGTGGATTATTGTAAGGGGTGTACTGTAGGATTTCCTGCAACTACACCTGACTCATCGGACTCAATGACTCAGTGACTTGACTCAGTAGCATGGCCAAAGCTAGGATTTGGCGCCGTGGTAAGAATTAGGGCTTGGAGGCGTTGCCAAGGCTAGGATTTGGCGTCGTGGTAAGAATAAGGGCTTGGCGGCGTGGCCAAGGCTAGGTTTTGGCGCCGTGGTAAGAATTAGGGCTTGGCGGCGTGGCCAAGGCTAGGTTTTGGCGTCGTGGTAAGAATTAGGGCTTGGCGGAGTGGCCAAGGCTAGGTTTTGGCGCCGTGGTAAGAATTAGGGCTTGGCGGCGTGGCCAAGGTTAGGTTTTGGCGCCATGGTAAGAATTAGGGCTTGGCAGCGTGTCCAAGGCTAGGTTTTGTCGTCGTGGTAAGAATTAGGGATTGGCGGCGTGGCCAAGTCTAGGTTTTGGCGTCATGGTAAGAATTAGGGATTGGCGGCGTGGCCAAGGCTAGGTTTTGGTCTCGTGGTAAGAATTAGGCTTGGCGGGCGTGGCCAAGGCTAAGGTGGCATGCTAATGCGCAGAGTGGCATGTTGGCATGCCGATCAATATGTTGTTGTGGTAAGGCGCGTTAGGCTTGCCAGTTAAAATGGTGGCGCGGCAGGGTGCGTTTGGCCTTTAATGCATGGTGGCAAGCTTGGAGCGACTTGATTGGCTGAGGAAAGGGGCCGGCCAAACATAAGGCGCGACTACACTTCTGGTATAAGTGTGGCGACTTTAGAGCGACCTGATTGGTCGATTAAAAGAGGGCCGGCCAAGCATGGGCGTGGCTACACTTTTGGTGACAGTGTGGCGGCTTTAGAGCGACCTGATTGGTCGATGGGAAGTGGGGCCGGCGAGTATGGGCCATGCCACAACTTATGTGTGCGTGGCTAATTTGAGGCGACACGATTGGTCGAGAGAAATAGGGTCGGTTTAGGAAGGGGCGTGGCCAATGGCAAGTGGCGCCAGTTGGCCTAAGGCATGGCCACGCCTCCCTTTGCTGCTGCGGCCCCCTGTTTTCTGATTCTGAGCAAGGTTTTGCACCTGCTAATCCATGGAGGATTAATTACCTAGTTTGCCTAGGTTAATTTCGACAAGCAAGGTCTGATATACTGCGCGAGGCGTAAAACCCTAATTTCTGCAAGTTAGTCAGGTAAATTGATTGAATTCTATGTGTTGACATAAAGTTCTTTTAAGTTCATTGCCAGAGAGCAGCATGCTTTTTCTGATTGGAAATTCGTGCTACTCTGCTGCGAGTGAACACAAATCGTCATGCCATATCAACATTAAGGGTTCAGCCGGAGAAAATAGCATAGAAGGCATTCAAAGGAAATTATATTAAGTGAATATAGGCGAGGCGCCGAAATTTACAGAACATCTGGGATGATTGCTACATTCGCCAGTCTGGATAAATTTCATGTAAGTATATTGAACGGCTCAATAAATATGTCGGTGGAAAGGTTAGCACTCACGGCACCGTTTCCTTACAGAGTGACGTCACATCAGATGCAAGGTTTTACGATTTCAACCCTAAGCTAAAAACCACCATCAACAAGAAGATACTATGGTTATCGTTTCCAAAGTAAACTTAGGGTTAACTAATTTACACTTGAGTATTAATTAAATATATCACTCGTTTTAACTAAATCCAATTCAGGCTGCTACTTACTATTACAAATAAGATCAATATATATAGGCAACAATAGTTATACCCTAATATATATCGATATGAGTTTACTCGAATACTTACTCAAGGTGATGAGTTAGAGGTAGATTCACATGAAAGAGAAAAATGAGTAGATACTCTGATTAGGTATTGATGTCGCAACGACAACCGACTTTCAAAAACCAAACATACTTCGTTCTTTTATTTTTACAAATTTGGGGTTTCATTAACCAAAAAAAGAAATTAAGCAAGCAAATTTACACATGAAGAGGAAAAAAATTGAGTACCGACTATACTCCCAATTGTTGAAACATATTCCTCTTTTTTCTCGTCTTCAAATTATGAGGGTATCCAACTACACCACGCTTTTTCGTTTCAACCTATAAGTCTGATACCAAGTGTGATTGTCTATGGACAAAGTCGATACAATACACCAACAAGGTTTTCAATTGATAATAGTTACGGTCCAAAACCGAATTATAATAGGAACAAGTGATTAAGATTTAACGTACAAGTGTAATTTACTTTATTTTGATAAAACAATTATAATGTCAAGTAAAGTATTTTAGAGCATTGCTCAGTGGAACTCGCATGCGTTGCTATCTCAAGCATTGTTTTCAATGTTAGTGATCAAAACTATAGTCTTGATTTCTATCCTATGTAGCTAAAGGTCTCGGACTAGGATAGAAAGTGTATTTGAGCTCAAGAACTCCAAAGCAATCATAATACAAGACGAAGGACTACTCGAGGAACCGGTGGAACTTCATCGACTAAAAGGTATGTGGAGACTTGAACTTATCTGTCACTCAAAAGTCTATTTACTCTATCTCCTACTCTTGAGACAAAAGTCGTTTAGACGTATAGACTTTCATTATACACGTTTGCTATTTCGAGCTGAGTTTAACTCGCCTATGTATTTCTCGAAATATGTGTTGGTAAGATTTCGCTTTAACCGAATTCATCTTTACCTAGTGAAGAAAGTCATGATATGTTTCAATCACTTTGGAAATTGCTCTGACGAAAAATGGTTTGTGAATAAAGTCTATATAACGTTCTCTGAGAATGTTTCAATGATTGAAATGAGAGTTTAGATTACATAAACATTGGTAGGATATAAGCATTGTGTGGAAACACATATATGTATAAGTCCTTATTCCTTGAACCAAAGTTTGCGAACTTTGTTGATCAAGAGAAATGGAAGTGGCGCAAGCCAAGTCCGCGAACTCAGTCCGTGAACTGGCGGAAGTTCTCACCCGAGAATTTCTGCCGGAGTTTGTGTACTCCTTCCATGAGCTTAATTCCGCAAACTTGAGTAGGTTATATCTAAAACCGGTTGTTCTTGAACTAATGTTTATATAAACTAAGGAATGATTTTGCAAACCGTGGCTATAAAGTTCATGAACCGATCTCGAGTGAATCAAACCGTTTTCGCTTCGATTGTGTCTTGTGTAGTTACATAAGATCTAAGCAATTGAATAACTCTCTAACTAGTTCATTTGAATCATTTGAACTAGTTATGGTGAAGAAGAATATAGTTGTTATGAGAGTGATCATATGGCTAACCATTTGGTTGACTATTGTTGAACCAACAAATGTTAATGTTTGAGTACGGTTCATAAACCTAAAATTGAACATTTCATTTGTGTGTAACAAGCTAAGTTTTCGATCCAACGGTTGAGAAATATTAGCTTGAATCTAATCAGGTTTTCATCTAACGGTGAATATTGAATGCTTTGTTACCAATCTAACATTGATTGCAAACCCTGATTTGAAAGACTATATAAGGGATAACTCTAGCAACTGGAAACCTAATCCACACTTTACGTGTGATACTAGTTTGTTAAGCTAGAGTCAATTCTCCTTTAAACTTTGGTTTTCTTCTTCTAAAACCAGGTTAACGACTTAAAGACTTCATTGGGATTGTGGCCTTGACCGATACTACTTTTCTTGTAGTTGTGTGATCTGATCTTGTTGTTTCTACCGCATTTAGTACAATTGAAATAATTGGCTTGATATTTATATCTCCAATAGGAAAAATAGAAAAGAAATCACAAACACTTCGCCTCATCTTTTATGATTCGAATATCCATTTTCGGTGTGTCGATTAAGATTATTGTGAGGTGATCAATAATACTAGGCTGTTCTTCGGGAATATAAGTCCGGGTATTGATTGGTTCTTGTTCACCTTGATTTATCAAAATACGGAACAAAACTCATAGGTTCATTCGTGGGATACGATTTATCTATTAGTGAGACTTTTCTCGTGTGATACCGATTTGTTTATTAAAGTCTTCGATTTTGGGTCGTAGTAACTCTTAGTTGCCAGGTGAGATCAGCTAAGGGAATCAAGTACGAGCATCCCGCTGGGATCTGAGGCGATGAGCATAACTGCACTGGATCAATGTGAGATTGATTGGGGTTCAACCGCAGTCAGACCAAAGTTAATTTAGAGTAGGCTAGAGTCTCAGTAGCGGCTTAATACAAGTATGTGTTAAATCTGGACTAGGTCACGGGGTTTTTCTGCATTTGCGGTTTCCTCGTTAACAAAATTCTGTGTCTGTGTTATTTCTATTCGCATTATATTTGTTTATATAATTGAATTATCACGGGTTGTGCGTTGTTCAATCAATTAGAATATCCGACCTTTTGGGTTGTTGATTTAAATTGATTGACACTTGGATATTGGTATTTGGTACCATCCAAGTTATCTCTTTGATAAAGACTCGCAGATTTCTATTTGCTTGAGTAAAGATCAAATCGAGAGATGGAGATATAAACTCTTTGATATACTTTTATCTAGATTGAGTCTCGACAGTCTAGTTGATTATCTAGAAAGTATATTGGAGTTTGTCCATACAGATTGCTAAGCGAAATATTGGGTATGGTTGTTAGACCCCCGCTTTTTCAATTGGTATCAGAGTAGGAAAACACGTTTAAAGACCTTATAAGTCTGTGTTTGTAGCGACTGATTATGGACGAGTCTATCTCTAATAACATACATGTTCGTAAATTACCATATGATTCTAAAAGCTTGATTCACCGTGAGAGAATCACATCTAAGTCAATATCCAAATATTACCTTGATGTTAAACCGTTGATTGGGAAACTCTCCTTTAAGAACAGTTGGATGAACTTTCTGATGAATGTGATTCAGATATTGATAGAGGTATTGATGAGGAAGTGTTTATGGGTGAAAACTGTTTCAACTGGTTTTGGTAAATTTGGGTGTGTGTGGATGAGAAACGAATCTAAACCCTAAACAAATGCACTGCACGGGAGTGCTTTTGATTCGCGAGATCAATCTATACAATTTTGGCCTAAACCAAGAAATGGCCGTTCCAGATTTGCTTCGGTCACAAAGTGAAGGAGATGGGGTTGATCTTAGGGAGGAAGCGAAGAAGGTGTTGAGATTGTGAAGGTATTGGATGTTTATGACTTTGTCGAATGTTGAACTGGCTGGCACAATGTAAGCTATCGTTCTGGGTGTCTTCCTCGATACCGTGACAACACTTGGTTTTTGTGTGTTTTTTGAAAATAGTTGAAGAACCTATTTATACAAGTCATTTGAGCGCAATCCTCATCTCGTAGGGGAAGTGGAGGAAGTTGAGTGATGGAGTAGTGGGGTCGTGTAGGTGATTGTCACACGATCACGCCTTTTGCCCACTTCCCTCATCATCGTTAACCGTCCATGCCTCCTGACACGCTCTCGTAATGGGCGCGTTGCACCAGTTTGTGACATGTTTGATATCTCGAATGAGTCGGTCAGGTCGTAGAACCCGCCGCAGGAAATAGCACACGGTGCTATTAGGTTAAATAACTGAGTTATTTATGGAATTGATATTCATGAAATATCGTGTATGTTCGATGCATGTAATGCATCGTTTTAAAGCAAGCATCTCAAAACAATCATATGCATAAAGCATCGCTGTTTTAAAGCTTGATTGAATAAGTGGCGGATTAAGCGTCTTAAAAATGGCAACACGTACAACCATCTTCGAGTGATCGTCTAGAAGCCGCATGGGCGGGCTACCATCTGGTCGATCACTCCCTGTGACAGAGTGGCGGACGGTGATCATTGAGGCGCTTCATTGATCGCTTAACTTTTAATCCAAGCCGTCCGACCAAGCTGGCAAAGTTGGAAGGACGAGATGACCTACGACACATATTTGCGACCGTTGATGGATTTTAGGGTTTTTCAGAGGTACGCAACATCCCCTCTTTGGCTTGACCGAATCTAAGCATGGGCGCTAATTTTGATGGGACTGACCATGCATGCGTGGAGATGGTCCACAAAGGCATGCCTATACCTCTCGGTCCCACAAAGATTCGATCTAGGCCACTCAATTTGATCGGCAAAGATGAGTGGTCGTGGATCGATTTGCGATAGAAATACATTGCCGCAAAAGGTTTAAAAGCCGTGTGGCATGCCATCTTTGGCGTGCGTTGAAAGGCGTCGGCCCTAATCTGCATAGGCCGGCCGGTCACACGTGCAAAGGTGGGCCCACGGTGATCACGTTAACATCCTTGGGACCTCTTGAGTCTATATCTACACCGGATCGTTAGGCCGGGCAAAGATGGATGGTCATGATCGAACCACGACAGATGTGCATTGCCGCAAAACAAACCACGCACACGTGACTTTGGCCAAGCGGTTTGGCACATCGTGATCCTCCTTTGGAGAGATCGATCACGTGGGGCCCATGTCGGGCTGACGGTGAACGCATGTGCACCTTCCTGATGGTCCTAAATGCGATCTGAGCCATCCAAATAGGCTGGCTAAGTTGGATGGTTGTGATCGATTTAAGACATTAGTGGAATTCCGCGATCCTTAGAAGCATCACGCATGCCATGGTTTGAGCAATCGTTTCATTGCTCCATGGCCTCGCCGTGAGAAAATCGGTCGGGTGAAGGAGAAGTGGGACCGCCAACGTGTGTGTTAGCGCTTCCCTGATCATTCATGGGATAATCTAATCCGTCCAACCATGCTGGCGAAGTTGGACGGTTGCGATGGATTTATGACTGCCCTGAACAGTCTTGCTCATTCGAGCCTCTCCCAAAACAGCGCAACCACCCTTATTTGGGTTGGCGTTTGACGGTGCTGGGGAATATGGTGTGGTGTTCGACCGGCTAGGGCATAAGTGGGCCCGCCGGTGGTGATCACAACAATTGCCTATTTTTCCATGGTTTGGCTAGGCTTGTTAAATTGCGCGGCCAACTTGCATGGCAGTGATCGTTTCTGAGACTGATATGGACAGTCTAGATTTAAGGAAATTAAACATGTTCGATCGAGTCGTCCTTTAATTAGAACGCGTACGATACTGAGACTCTCTTTGTCGAGAGAGTGATGTAGCCTATGTGAATGTTTTCATGCAGGTCTAAGATCGACACTTTGAGATTCATGCTGCTGTTGCGACGAACATTTAATCGTCATGTCATGCCAATATTGAGAGTTCACAGGGAACATAGCACGGAAAATACTAGGAAAATCATGCATTAATTAGTAATTCTAATAGAATTCACAGAATATTTAGGATTGCTGTTGCATGCACCATTCTGGGTGAATTTTGTGTATTTATTTAATTGCTTCGAATAAATAAAGTGAAGAGGTTTTACTCATCACTTATCAAACGGCTTTACCCTTTGTAGGATGTCACCAGATTAATTTTGGTTTTATAATTTTAGCCCCGAACTAAAATCCACCATCAACGGGAAGTCTCGTAGTATGTTAAGTTTTTGGATTCGTGGAATATGAAGAAGATTACTAGTTCTCATGTATCACCTCTTCCGACTCCTCTCTGTCGAGAAAACAAGAAATTGAGAAGATGTTACGCATGTGTTTATTTTTCGAATCGTTCTACCGAATCGATCCTCAAGGATTCTGAGGAAAACCTACGTATGAAGTCACTTGAATGTGATAATCTTTATCAAAAGTACTTCTTGTTAGAAGAGAAACTTGCAGAAACTGAAGGAAGGATTTGTAGTTGCAGGAAATCCCACAACACACCCCTCATCATAATCTTGATAATAATTTCTAGATCTAAACTTATTTGATAATCAAAATAAAGATAAAAGTGCTAAAATTATAAATGGAGACGCAAGATTTTTACATGGTTCGATCAATGTGATCTACATCCATGGTTCTTCACTAGTGATTTTTGTAATTACATGAGTTTACATTTAGAATCTCATTAATGAGTATTTGGAGATTTCTAGATCTAGTTTTTGAGGAAGAAGATGATAAAGAAAATAAACTCTCTCTCTCTACAAAATGTGCCCTCTCCAAAAATGTGTCTCCTCCTCTTCTCTCTCCCGCCTTTCTCTTTATATAGGATATTACATAGTGGATGACAGGCTCATGTACAACTAATATTTCCCTTTAATTTCGGATTTACCTTTGCGACATTTCGCAGGTCTACAAACGTTAGTCTTCGCAAGTCTTCTTGACTCTTGAGAATCGTCACACCTTTCTCATATTTAAGCTAATGTCATTTGTTGCGTCGTTTCTAATATTTCTTTCTGCGATATTATTATGTTGCGTCGTTAATAATTCACAAGTGAAGGTTGCTTTGCGATATTCAGCTTTCCTACATCTAGCCTCTTTTCCTTGAATATTGCTTGAAGAGCGATCTTTAAGGAAAAATCTGTTGTTTTAATAATCTTTGATCTTTGTTGATGAAGGAACTACGCTGAAAGAATACTTTTCTTGAAAAGTACGTATTTTGCCTCTATTCTTTTGCGGAGTTCAAGCTTTTTATAAATAAATAAGAAGTATCAACCCTTGAAGTATAAGAAGTACTCAATCCTCTAAATATAAGAAGTATTGCGAATCCATCATATGAAACTCTCGCTCCATGTTCTTTGCCTCATGCTATCTTTGTAATGCAAATAAGAATTTAGATTAGTATTCAACATTTCTTTTATCAAAAATATTCATTTAATTGCAAGTTCAAATCGTTTTTTCTTTGTTTTGATTTCCTTTGTATAACTTGTTTCGTCTCATCCGATAAACATCTTTCATTGAAATGATCCTAATAGGTACCCCCTTATATGACGACTTTAGGTACATTTCCTCTGAATATTGTTCGCGAACTAGGTGTACGCCACAAAGGTTTGCCGCTACTACTATCCATGTTGGATATCATTCTCATTTGAAACAAAGCAAGTATTTAAGGAAATATATAAATTGATTTGTGCGAGATTTTTCTCGTTTCTTTTGTAATTGTGGAATCTTTGTAATTGAATTTAGAATAATTTCTGCGATTATCTCTACTTTTGTAAATCAAATCAAAAATCTTTTATTTTCTGTAAAAGTAAAATGTTCAAAGAAAGTGGTACTTAGCTTTTATGTGATTCACTGTTGTTGTTGTCTCTTGCGAAGTATATTATTTGCTTGCGAAGCTAGCATCCTTGAAATGTATAAACGTCGCACAAAATATAATTATCTCACAGCAAAAAGAAGTGTGAGAAATGAGATTTGAACCCTTGGACTCGCCTCTTGCATATTCTCGCACCATACGAACTCGTTCTAACCCTCTCTTGCAAAATTAATTTGTGAGATAGTCATCAACTTTCTTCTTTCATAAATAGGCAAAGTCTCAGTAAATTTCAGCATAACAAAAATAAATGTGCGAGAAGCAAGAATTGATCCTGCGACCTTCCGCAGCATTCATGCCTCCCGACCAACCGTGCTAGCCCCCTCTGCGAAGTGTTTCTGGCTAAATAATCACCTACTTTCTTCTTGCGAAATACTCTTGCGAAAATCCATGCGAAAAATAGACGTTCGTTGGGATTTGAACTCATGACCATGAACTCATTAACTCGCAGATAACCAATCTGCCTCTTGTTTGCAAAATAATGAAATAACCTTGCGAAATTATCCATTTTTTCGCCTCTGTAAAAAAGAAGAAAATTATGCTCGCAAGTGAATTCGAACTTGCGACCACGAACGCACACATTGCTCTCTCTGGACCAACTGTTCAAGAACTTCTGCGAAATTAACTCATAACTTTTTTATTTATTCTCTTATTCGCCCACAAAAAATAAAAATATGTGTCTCTTGAATTCAACCCATGACCTCTTGCTTATTCGCTCCAACTCAAATCTGTGCGAATTTCTGTTTGTGATAAAAATCACAGCGGTCTGCCCTTTATCTTCTCTTCGCCTTCCTTTATTTCCTTCAACAACTTTTTCTTTCTTTTTCTCCCGAACATGGAAATCTTCCATTGAAACCTTGATTTTCTTCCGTGAATTTCACCACGAAACTAATTTTTTTCCTCTTCTTCTTTTCATGTCTTTAAATTGTTGATGATGTTTACTCCTGAAAGTGTAACTTCTTCCATGAAATTTTAGTTTTCTCCCGAAACTTTAAGATCTAAAATAAATATGAACAATAGCTAATCTTCATGGAAATTTCTTAAACCAACAAATTACGGGAAGGACAAAATCCATTACTCTCTCCCTGTTTTAGCGCCAAATGTAGTTGCAGGAAATCCCCAACACACACCCCCTCATCATATCTTGATAATAATTTCTAGATCTAAACTTATTTGATAATCAAATAAAGATAAAATTGCTAAAATTATAAATGGAGACGCAAGATTTTTTACATGGTTCGATCAATGTGATCTACATCCACTTCACTAGTGATTTTTGTAATTACATGAGTTTACATTTAGAATCTCCATTAATGAGTATTTGGAGCTTTCTAGATCTAGTTTTGAGGAAGAAGATGATAAAGAAAATAAACTCTCTCTCTCTCTACAAAATGTGTCTCCTCCTCTTCTCTCTCCTGCCTTTCTCTTTATATAGGATATTACATAGTGGATGACAGCTCATGTACAACTAATATTTCCCTTAATTTCGGATTTACCTTGCGACATTTCGCAGGTCTACAAACGTTAGTCTTCGCAAGTCTTCTTGACTCTTCGCATAATCGTCACACCTTTCTCATATTTAAGCTAATGTCATTTGTTGCGTCGTTTCTAATATTTCTTCTGCGACATTATTATGTTGCGTCGTTAATAATTCGCAAGTGAAGGTTGCTGCGATATTTTGCTCCTACAGAATTAACTCTCAAACAAGTTTTGATGATAGAGAAAGTGCTTTTCTCGCTCGAGAAAAACGCCTTGAGGATGATTAGCTGCTGCTCTTGATAAAATCAAGATGTTGGAAGATGACTTGAAAAAGTTCAATACTAGTTCAAGCAAATTAACCACTATGCTAGGAGCAAGTAAAAATCATCGTGATACGCGAGGATTTGGCTATAAAGGAATAAATGCTCCAAGTATTAACAAAGAGGTTAAATTTGTCAAGGCTAGTGATTCTTCTCAACAAAAGGTTTCCACTTATGGCAAAAGTGAAATACCTTCACCGACAGTTAAGGTTCAAAAGAGCAAAGTATATCAACTTCCAAATTCAGCACACACAGATCGAGGTAAGAACATCCTTATTGTTGATGGTGGGTTTTCATTTGAGGTTAAAATTGTAAAACAGGAAAAATTATGCTGACATCTTGTAAAAGATAAAGCCATTTATAAGTGTTGATACTCCTCACTTAATTCACCAAGAATGGAGCATGGCAATAATCCCATTCTGTGAATACATGAAATTCCTCCGAGGTTGGAGCATGTATCAACAATCCCTTCTGTGAATTTCATATCACCTTGTATTTCCAAGACTCATTATCGAGTGTGGCATGACGAATGAGTGTTACTCTCTACAGTAACATGAACCTCAAGCACTATAATGAAACCATGTACGAAATACCCGCATGTGATGACTCTCGGTGTGTTATACTAGCCCGATTGAGCCCCTCTCGGTGTGTTATACTAGCCCGATTGATCATCTGACTGACCGTGATCGATCCGGATATGATCTGATTGCAGTCATCCAACTCCATAAGCATGATTGGATGACCCAGATCAATTCCATCACCCCCAAGCAGGTATGGAATACCCACGGCCGACCACGCATGGTCGGTCATTGGCCTAGCTTGCCAAGAAACCGTTCATACCAAGCATTATGGACGGAAAACCCTAAATTAGGTTTTGCGGCATATTACATGTGTTGCAAAGCAATCTCAACCATCCATCTTCGCAGGAATAGATGGAGGGTGTAGATGTAGATTCAAAGGGCCCGAGCATGTCAACATGATCACCGTGGGCCGTTTACACACTTCTGACCAATCGGTCAAAACCAACCATGGTTGGTCGTCCCAATCGTACGACCAAAGGAAGCATGGTCGCACGGCCATGGAAGCCAAAATTAGGGTTTCAAGCCATCACGCGCGTCTATCTTCTCCGGCACGAATGGAGGGTCACAGACAGATTACAGGTCCGGTCATACCCAGACCACACCACGTGGGCCCATCTACCTCCTCATGTGTTCGGCCAAGGCATATCATGCCTGGTTAATCCAAAACGTGGGCCCAAACCACGTGGGCCACGCCTCCCAAACCACAAATCGATCTCGACCGCTCAACCAGCGGACGATTTGGGTGGCTCGGATCACGTTTAATGGGATATTCAGGTATAGGCGTGAACACCAGCCTACCATCTTCACGTCAAACCAATCGGCCAAGACCGAACCAAGTTAGGCGGAATCTTGGAACGCGCGCCGGAAAAGAGCATGGTGCGCGGCCTTTTGCGGCATCAAATTTCTATTGCAAAATCGATCTCAACCACTCTCTTGCCGGTCCAAATTGAGTGGCCTAGATCGCACCTTCATGGGACAGTGAGACATGGACGTGTACACCGGCATGCTATCTACATGCATGCCCGGTCGGTCCTCTCCGAATCCTTCCCATGCTTGGTTTCGACCAAGTCAAGAGTGATGCTTGTGCGCCTCTTCAAAACCCTAATTTCATTAACTGGTCGCAGATGAGTGTCTCAAAGATCATCTCATCCGTCCAACTTCACCAGCCTGGTTATACAACCACAGTCTAGGGAGTTAATTGGTCGGTGAGGCGTCATTACCCATCACTTTACCACTCCATGATGCAAGACTGCATAAAATACACGACTTCACAAGATCGACTTCCCGAATAACGCAGTTATTCAATTCAAGATTACATGCTATCTTTCTTTCGTGGATCCACGATCCACACATTCCGCATATCAATCATGTCACAAAGCTGGGGATACATCTGTATTGGGGTATTGTCGCGGTTTACGCATGACGTGCAGTAACGCCATCACAAGAACGTGTCGGAAGTCATGGACGGTTAGAGATGAACGGGGAGAAGTGGGCAAGACTGGTCGTGTGTGGCACCGACGCACAACTCCACTACTCCATCACTCCACTTCCTCCACTTCCCACGAGGAGACGTGAATAAGGCTCAATGACTTGTATAAATAGGTTCTCCGCCCTATTTAGAACAACAACACAAGTCAGACGAGAGAAAACCAAGTGTTAATACAAAACGTATTCAAACACCCAGAGCTTGCTTGCATCAATCACAAGCCTGCTCACCTT
>JAJJWW010017385.1:0-51241 GCA_023531295.1 Papaver armeniacum
CCTTGTATTTCTGTACTCATTATCGGTGCGGCATGACGACCGAGTGTTACTCTTAGCGAGCAACACGAATCTCCAACATTATAATGAAACCATGTACGAAATACCCGTACAGCTGACTCTCGGTGTGTTATACTAGCTTGCGATTGAGAACTATCGGTGTGTTATACTAGTCGATTGAGCATCCGGTGACGAAGTATCGATCAGATATGATCTCGTTCATCCAACTTCACCAGCATGATTGGATGGCCCAGATCGATTCCATAACCCCCTGGCGGTATGGAATATTCACTGCCGAACAACGCGGACCCCGCATGGCCGGCCTCGGAAAATTGGCCTAGCTTGCCAAAACGTCCAAACCCCGAGCAATATGGGCGGAAAACCCTAAATTAGGGTTTGCGGCACATTACATGTGTCGCGAAAACAGTCTCAACCATCCATCTTCGCGGTATAGATGGAGGGTGTAGATGTAGATTCAAAGGGCCAAGAGCATGTCAACACAATCACCGTGGGCCCACCTACATACTTGACCAATCGGTCAGGACCAACCATGGTTGGTCGTCCCCATTCGTGCGCCCAAACGGAGCATGGTTACCTGACCGTGAAAGCCAAAATTAGGGTTTCGAGCATCACGAGCGTCCATCTTCTCCGCACGAATGGAGGGTCCCAGTTAGATTACAGGTAGGTCATACCAGCATGACCACCGTGGGCCTTGGATCTATCCCCTCACCTGATCGGCCAAGGCATATCATGCCTGGCTATCCCAAAATGCGCGTCCAAACTTGCGTGGTTACACTTCCCAAATTGCAAGGCGATCTAGACCACTCAACTTCACGGACGATTTGAGTGGCTTAGATCACATTTTCATGGATAGTCGTATAGGCGTGAACAAGGCTACCACCTACACGCCATTGATCGACCAAGACCGACCAAGATCGGTCGTCTTGGAACGCGACGCCTAAAGCGGCATGTCACGCGGTTTCCAATTCCTTTTGCGGCAATGGATTTGCGCGCAAACCGTCTCAACCACTCAACTTTGCCGGTCAAATTGAGTGGCCTAGATCGCACATTCATGGGACAAAGAAGATACGGACGTGTACACGGCATGCGTCCACACGCATGCCCGGTCGGTCTTTTCAAAACACCTCCCATGCTTGGATTCGACTAAGTCGAAAGAGGATGCTTGCGCACCTCTTCTAAAACCTAATTCCACCAACGGTCGCAGAGATGAGTGTCTCAAAGATCATCTCGTCCGTCCAACTTCACCAGAACTTGGTTATACAACCTGGTCGGGAGTTAACTGGTCAGTGAGGCGTCATGGTAATCACCACCCATCACTCTACCACACCAGGATGCGACACGCATAAAATACACATGATACTTCACAAAGTATCAACTTCCGAATAACGTGATTATTCAATTTAGCATTACATGCTACCTTTTGTGGATCCCACGATCCACACACTCGAGATATCAATCATGTCACAAACTGGGGGATACATACTGGGGTATTGGTATGGCGGTTTACAGCGTGCAGCGTGCAACGCGCCATCACAAGAACATGTCAGGAAGTCATGGACGGTTAGAGATGACAGGAGAAGTGGGAAAAGGCGGTCGTGTAACACCAGCACACACCTCCACTACTCCATCATTCCACTTCCTCCACTTCCCACGAGAGACGTGAATAAAGCTCAAATGACTTGTATAAATAGATTCTCCTACCTATTTTCCAACACAGGAGAAAAATAGGAGACAGGAGAAAAACCACACAAGTCCAGACGAGACAGAAACCAAGTGTTAATACACAACGTATTAAAACACCCAGAGCCTGCTTGCATCAATCGTAAGCCTGCTCACCTTTCTGTTACAAGTCATAAGCAAGCCAACACCTTCACAATCTCAACACCTTCTTCGCTTCCCTCCCTAAGATCAACCCCATCTCCTTCACTTTGTGACCAAAACAAGTGTGGAACGGCCATTTCTTGGTTTAGGCCGGACTTTAATGATTGATTTCCGAATCTACAAGCACTCACCGATGCAGTGCATTTGTTTAGGGTTTAGATTCATTCCTCATCTACACACCCCAAATTACCAAATCCGGCAGGAATAGTTTTCACCCATAAACAGTGGGTTTCCTCAATAAACCCACGGGTTTCCACAATAAACCGAACCGGGCCTCTATAATAAGCCTTGTGGGTTTCCTCAATAAACTCACGGGTTTCCACAATAAACCAAACTGGGCTTCTATAATAAGCCATGTGGGGGTTTCCTCAATAAACCCACAGGTTTCCATAATAAACCAACTGGGCTTCTATAATAAGCCATGTGGGTTTCCTCAATAAACCTAGGGGTTTCCCCAATAAACCAAACCGGGCTTCCATGTGGGTTTCCTCAATAAACCCACGGGTTTCCATAATAAACCAACTGGGCTTCTATAATAAGCCATGTGGGTTTCCTCAATAAACCCACGGGTTTCCCCAATAAACCGAACCGTGCTTCCCCAATAAACCGAACCGGGCTTCTATAATAAGCCATGTGGGTTTCCTCAATAAACCCACGGGTTTCTTTAACAAACTGATGGGTTTCTTTGACAAACCGTATTTTAGCGATATCAAATAGCTTGTGAGGTACGTACGTACACTATTTTAATAGGGTACAAACATAGACATTATACCAAGAGATTTGGGAGATCTTCAAGAAGATTGAAGTGAACATTTACTCATTGAGGCGATAAGGCAGGTTCCTCGCTATGCAGAGTTCTTGATGGAATTGTGCACTAACAAGCACAAGTTGACCGGTAATGAGGTAATGAGTATGGGGGAGAATGCTTCCGCATAATGCTTCCGCATATCTTCAAAATAAACTCTCACCTATGTTGAAAGATCCCGGTAGTTTCACCATACCATGTACTATTGGTAAAATCAGGTTTTAACGTGCTTTGCTAGATTTAGGAGCATCCATTAATGTCATGCCCGCTTCGGTTTATGAATCCTTGAATCTTGGTCCTCTTAAAAATACTGGTATTGTTATACAACTTGCTGATAGGTCTAATACTTAACTGAAAGGGGTTATTGAAGATGTTTTGGTGTAGGTTAACCAACTCATATTTCCGGCGGATTTCTATGTTCTTGACATGATGGATTAAGATTCACCATCGTCTACCCCCTTGATGTTGGGTAGACCATTCATGAGAACCGCAAGAACGAAGATAGATGTTTTTAAAGGCGCCCTAACTATGGAGTTTGATGATGAAATCATAAGTTTCAATATCTTTGAGGCTATGAGATATCCTAGTGATGTGAATTCATGTTTTTCAATTGATATTATTGATTCTCTAGCTCAACAGATTTTTGAATTAAATGGTGATGATGCTTTAGAAAACACAATAGTGGAAGGTTCAGGTTATGGAAAATACAAAGACCTTGAAAGTGAATTGTCTATGTGTGATGAAATTAAAGAGGTTGTTTTAGCTCTTAACTCATTACAAGAAGTTCCATAAAAGTATAATGTGTCTTATGTTTCTTTGCCGCTTACTAATGAGAAACTTTTACCATCGATTGTGTAGGCGCCTATTCTTGAGTTGAAACCTCTTCTGGATCACCTCAAATACATATGTTTGGGTGATAAGGAAGAGTTGTCAGTGATCATTGCCAAAGACCAAGGTGCAAGAGGAGAAACTTGTTCGAGTGCTAAGAGAGTACAAGTCTTCCATTGGGTGGACCATTGCCGATATCAAAGGAATCATCCCTTCCAAATGTATGCACCGAATACTTCTTGAGGAGGGGGCAAAACCAAAGAAATCTTCAGGATTTCTTTCTTCTTGATGGAAGTAGTGAAGAAAGAAATCCTGAAGTTGTTGGATGTGGGGGTTATTTATCCCATATACGATAGCAAATGGGTGATCCCGGTTCAAGTCGTTCCAAAGAATTCCGGTATTACGGTGGTGAAGAACGAAGATAATGACTTGGTTCTAACTAGAATCCAGACCGGTTGGAGAGTTTGCATTGACTACTAAAAGCTCAACTCTACCACCCAAAAGGACCATTTTCCCTTACCATTCATTGACTACTAAAAGCTCAATCTTGTTTGTCAAGTTTAGTTTCCAAAACTATAAGTCTTGATTTCTAGTCTACTTATATCTAAGTCTCGGACTATGATAGAAAGTGTAGTTGAGCTCTAGACTCCATGGCATTTATCATGCAAATACGAAGAACTACTTTCGGTGGATCTTCATCGACTAAAAGGTATGTGGAGACTTGAACTTATGTATCACTCAAAAGTGTATCTACTATATCTCCTATCTTGAGACAAAAGTCGTATTGCTATATAGACTTCGATTATACACATTTGCTATTTGTAGTTTATGCTTATCTATTTATCGAAATATGTGTTGGTAAGCTTTCTCTTTGGCCAAGTTCATCTTTACAAGTGACTTGAAAGTCATGTTGATTATTTCAATATCTTGAAAATCGTTTTGATGAAAAATAGTGTGTAAATAACCTCTATTTAACATCCTCTAAGAATGTTTCAATGATTGAACTAAGAGTTTAGAATATATAACCTTGAATGGATATAAACATTGTATGTGAACTCATACTTGTGTAAATCCAAAATCCTTGAACTAAAGTATGCGTACTTTACTGGTTCGAGATGTCCAGGAAGCTAAGTCCGCGTGCCGCAGTACTGCTATAGGAAGTTCACATTCCGTGAATTTCTGCTGGAGTTTGTGAACTGAAAACAAACTCAATCCGGGTACTTAAGTATGCATACCGGTATGCATACTTGAGTGGGTTATTTTCTAAAAACGGTTTATTCATGAACTAAGGAATGCAATCTTTGCAAACCGTGGCTATTATGTTCATGAATTGGTTCGAGTGAATCAAAATTGTTTTTTCTTCGGTTGTGTCTTATACACTTCTATAAGATCTAAGCAATTGAAAAACTCACTAACTAGTTCTTTTGAGTCATTTGAACTAGTTATGGTGAAGATGAATAAGGTTGATATGAAAGTGCTCATATGGATAACCATTGGTTAACTACTGTTGAACCAACTAGGTGTGTAGGATCAGAATATCGCGACATCAATACTTCGCGAGATCAATAAATAATGACATTGCGAGAGTGTCGCAGAAGAATAACATTAATGACGCAATGAATGACGACAGCCAAAACATGAGAAAAGTGTGAAGATCTAGCGAAGTTATGAAAATTGCGAGATTGTATACTTGTATACTTGCGATATTTCGCAAGTCGTTTCCGAAAATAAAGGACAGCTTATCTGTCATCCATTGTATACTATCCTATATAAAGAGTCGAATAAGTCTGTTGTAAGAGAGGATTCTTTTGAGAGTGTTAGACAAGTCATTAAGAGAGAGAAAGTTGGTGGTGATTGTAATTTCTTTAACTCTTTTCTATTTTATCTTGTGAATCTTCAAGGAAATAATCAATAAAATCATTGTAATTCATCTAAAAAATGTCTTAGTTGTGTGGAATATTGTGAGGGGTGTAGTGTAGGATTTCCTGCAACTACATATTGGCGCTAGAAAGGGCTATTTGAGCAAGGATTCACATCGTGGTTTGAAAGAATTTGGAATAGTAGAGAAGAAATTTGATACAATTTTCAACAGTTTACCAAAATTCAGAAATGGTTAGAAGGAGAAATGCATCGAGCAACCAACAACCGTTAGCGTAGTAGGAGACTTGCCGGGAAGAGAGAAATGAAATGGGAGAATCCTCAAGAAGGAACATAAGAAATGATGAGGAAAATCAAATTCAATCACCAATTCAACCAGTGGCGGATAGAACTGTGGATTATGATAGAGTAAGCGTGCATACTTGGAGATCAGATTCTGTGGACGAAAGGGAAGAAGAACAACAATTGGTAAACAATGGAAAATAAGGGAGAGATCGAGAGGGGAATGGAGAAATAATTCATGGGAATGAAGAGATCGCAGCATTAGAGGCGTTGAGGCAAACAATACATGAAGAGGGACGATTAGAGGCAGAGGTGATAGGTGTAGAATACACCGTATTTACTATCTAGTAGTTACGCTTTCTTTGCTATTTTTCTTGTGAATTATGTACTTTACGTGTGTCTTTGAGTTATTAGGTATTCTGGAGTCGCACGGAAGAAAAGAAGCGGAACTCACCCAAATTGAGGCGAAAAGGGCAAAGTGTCATTTCACATGCTATTGGGAACCAAACCAAAGGTTAAGGGGAACTCTATTGGGAGAGTACTAAATAGAGCCAGCTGTGGTTAAGGGGTTGCAGATGGGTGGACCTTATCAGGAAGGTGGGTGTCTTTGTTAGCACCCTAATCCTCTTCTACCCTAAATCGGGAGGTGTTTCTTCCATTCACCTCATTTTGTTCCACACGAAAACAAGAGAGAAAGCGGCCGATTCTTTGCCATTAAATCCGAGAGACCCGATCGAGTGGCGATTAAAATTGAGAGATTAAGATCGAGAAAGTATGGCGGTGAAGATGTGATTGAAGTAAATGATGGTCTTGGTCAAGTATATGGAATCGAGAAAAGCAGATGGGTTGATTCTGCGGGTGAAATCGAGAGATTCGGATGAAATTGATGATGGAAATCGATCCGAAATAGAGAAGAGAAGATGAAATTGTAGGCGGGGTCGATTGCGACTTGTGATTTAAGTGTCAAACTTGGGTGAAACAGAAATTAGGGTTTGTCTATGAGAAGAACTGAATGCGGGTGAATAGAATGTACAGGATGCACTTTCGGGGAAGCAACAGGTGCAATGTGTGTGTCGATGAGTGAGTTGAACTGCCGTTGATGATGCTGCTGTGTATGTTGGATGATAATGATGCTGTCTCAATGGAGTTCTTGTGGCTGTTGTCTCAATGGAGGGGTTGATGATGGTTGTGAGTATTAACAGAATGAGGATTAGAGGTGTTTGTCTCGATGGAGGTGTTGATGATGGATTTTTTTTTGATAAGTCAAAAATTTGTATTAATAGATAACAAATTTACAAGAGATAGTTTACAAGAAAAGAGGTCACAAAGAACCCCAAAAACTTGTAGACTACTTAAAACGATAATAAGCTACATTTGGGTATTCTACTTGAATTTAGAAAAGGAGGTCTTCCATTATAATGAACTCCCACTTCATTAGCAAGTAAACATCCACGCTTAGCCATTTTATCTCGCTGAAAAATTCGCCTCCCTAAAAGTATGAATGAATCTAATAGACATATAATGCCTACTAATCACCCTCCATCTAGCTTTGGCAAACCAAGGAATCGAATTGTTGTTGAAAGCTTGAATCACTCCAAAGGAGTCAGATCTAACGCAAATTCTATCAAAACCCCATTGCATAGCCCACTCCAAACCAACTAGAATGCCATATAATTCTGCCAAGTAGTTCGTCGTAACTCCTGGACCAATACTCATAGCACCAAGAAATGAGCAATGCGCATCCCTAGCCACCACTCCAGCACCTGCCACACCGGATTACCTCTCGCAGCACCATCACAACAAATTTGAAGCTCATTATCCTCGGGTGGATGCCAAAAACACTCCACATTTCTTTGTCTATGCACACTCCCGTGATGAACCGGAAATAGTTCAAAAGAACCACATCCTCAGCGCAATTCTTCATATTTCCTTGAGACGAATTGAATAGTCTTGAATCAGTTTTAGAACTCTTTTTTGTAGAACACACCCGGTTAGGCTTCCGTTGCTCAAAAACACCCTTGTTCCGCGCGCCACGGTTCGATCTCGAGCACCAGTTGGCAACAAGCCAAAGGTCACGAACGATAGGACTCCTCTCTTTGGCTGCCTTATAAGAAACAACAAGGTTAGCATTAGGCTGCAAGTTAAAAATATCGAGAAAGCCAATTCCATGCTCTTGCCGCAAAGCCGCACTCATACAAAGACATGTATTAACGTTTCCTCCTCGGCCCGCAGAGGCGGCACTTATTGGCAAGTGGATTTTGAATCTACCGGGAGCAGATCATAAGTGGCACAAACACCACGGATGAATTTCCAATTCTGAGCTGCAAGAACTGGATGAATCTCTTTCCTCCAAAGAAGCGCGAGGTGTTGATGATGGAACTCGAGTGGAGTGTTGGTCTTGAGCTGGTGGTGACAGGTTGGAGGAATCTGAAGCTACTGATGGAGTTGGTTATAAGTGTTAGGTTATGAAGAGTTTCAGGTGGTGGATGTATCTCGAGTTAGCAGAGATGATGATATCATCAACTTCAGAGACAAAGTTGTTGCTGCTGCGCAATAGGAGTCTGTAATTCAGTGAAGTGGTCATGGAAGTGAAGATAAGGAGTTGCAGCTGCGGTCTATGGATGGAAAACAGGTTACATGGAAGACTTTTATCCCTGACTTTTATATTCTTTATACACTTCCAAGTGTGGACAAGAATAAGTGTGGGGGAGACTTTTATCGGTTCATAGCTTCGTTTCTGTTTTATATTACTAATATTTGTGTGAAGTTAGTGTTTGCAAAACAGGTTACATGGAAGGATCCCCAACTTTTCAGATTGTTGGTATATGGACGATAACAAATGAGTCGGGCTGACGACTTTAAACCAAGCGCTAAATGGGAGGCAACCCATAGGTTTTGTATCTTAAACCCTTTTATTTATTTATTTTTATAGTTTTCATATCATATTTGCATCCCCATGTTTAATTTCATTGAGTCCGGAATCTATCTTAGAAGAGAATTAGGACGAATACCTTTCGTCGAGAAAAATTCAGACTGTACGTAGTTCAGTCCAGAGACCATAACTGTCAGACCGTTTATCGAAACACTGTGCCCTTTTGAAACTTTGTAGAAAACACGTAGATGAACAACTTTTGTGAAATAGAGTTTTTCCAAATTCCTTACCTATTTTGTACAGTTTTTGCGTTTTATCTGCTGTTACGTCAGAATTCAGAATTTTCGGTTTTACACATTGAGGACAATGTGAAGTTTAAGTGTGGGGGAGTCTTTTGCATATAGAGTTTTTAGCCTTTTTGAGTCAAAATTTTCAACTTTTTTGTAAATAGTGAATAAAAAACTCCAACTTGTAGTTAGTTTAGAGTCATATAGTATACATGTCGCTAAGATTACATCGAGAATCTCATAAGAGTTTTGAACTTAGAGATGACGAGAGAACATGATCGGGTTTCTTACTTGTATGAGAGTTAAAGTTGGATTTAACCATGCCAGTGGCAAATAAGGTGCACACTGAATTCGGTATTAGAGTAGTGGTCCCCTATAGTGGAGACTACCCATGTTACATAATGTGAGGCACCGACCTTCAATTCTTTGTACCTGTCTAAATTTGTGCTTTTAGAGTGTGTGTCACCGTACGTAAATTCCGGGCAGAATGGTGAGCTGCCCAACCTCCCACCATAGAAGCACTATTTTGATCTCTTGAGTGCTATTTTTATCAACCATGATGGTGACATCGAATTGCTAACTTACATACCACTTGTAATCTTGTTCGCAGTTAGCACCATCCACCTTATCTCTCTCTACACCAATAGGTCCATAGAAACACCATCATCATCAACAAGAGGAGCATCACAAATCTACAAGGAAAGTTGAAGACGTTTGAGGTTTACAAGCAACAATACAAAAAAGAGCGAAATTATCAAGGTTGAGAGTTCGAGAAGTTTATGATATCAAGACATACAAGTTGTGAAGAATCAAGTGGTAAAGTACTTACACCATGGCCTTTGTATTTTATTTTATTTTGTATTTAGTTTTCTCTCTCAAAAAAAAATAAATAAATTATATTTTGGGTTTGTTTTAGTTTTGTATTCTTTCAATAAAGCCAATGGAAAGAAGGAATATCTATAAAGAAGTTTCAAGCAACAAGAAATTAGAGGAAAGAATCATATTGTCAAGATTCTACGAAGTTCAAGAGTTGAAGACCGAAGACGAAGATGAAGACGATAGAAGACCGAAGACGTTTCTATGGATGTCTTGGAGAGTGGTGCTAGCTACGGCTGAACAGATAACGAGGTAAGTAAGCATATTCCCACCTTCGTTAAGTGGTTGATTTCCTTTCGTAGAGATCGTCAGAAAAATGGGTTTTCAAAAATTATAAAAGATGTGGGTTTTTAAAACAATTCGGAGGGTTTCTACCTTCCTACCATTCAACGTGTCGCAGATTCTCTCTTCATTCCTACCGGACACATGTGTGACCCATAAAAAGCTGTTTATTATTGAGAGCAACTTCATAAAACCCTTTCTTGTGAGGCGAGTCGAGACTTTTGATCACTCCGAACCCGAATTTTTGTCGAGAAGGGATGGTTATTTTCTCTCAACTTTTAAGAATGAGATTGTGTTCATTTATGTGTCTAACTTCTTATGACTAGTGTGCGAAATTTTTATGTCTTCTTAGCGAGTTGGATGCTATCATTTCGGAGAACTAGTAAGTTGGAAAAGTAGGTTTTGTGGGTATATCTCTAGTAAACCCTCACGAGACTATAACTCGTCCACTAGGGACACCTATTGGTTTAAAGGCTTGTTATTTATGCTAAAAGTGACCGTAGCCTCGACGACACGGAGTTGTGTGTATTCTTTATAATTGTTTTGTTTGATTTGCTCGAGGACTAGCAAAGTCTAAGTGTGGGGGAATCTGATAGGTGTAGAATACACCGTATTTACTATCTAGTAGTTACGCTTTCTTTGCTATTTTTCTTGTGAATTATGTACTTTACGTGTTTTTTTGAGTTATTAGGTATTCTGGAGTCGCACTGAAGAAAAGAAGCGGAACTCACCCAAATTGAGGCGAAAAGGGCAAAGTGTCATTTCACATGCTATTGGGAACCAAACCAAAGGTTAAGGGGAACTCTATTGGGATGAGTACTAAATAGAGCCAGCTGTGGTTAAGGGGTTGCCAGATGGGTGGCCCTTGTCCAGAAGGTGGGTGTGCTGTTAGCACCCTAATCCTCTTCTACCCTAAATCGGGAGGTGTTTCTTCCATTCACCTCATTTTGTTCCACCTAAAACAAGAGAAAAAAGCGATTCTCGCCATTAAATCCGAGAGACCAGATCGAGCTGCTGATTAAAAATTGAGAGATTAAGATCGAGAAAGTATGGCAATGAAGATGTGATTGAAGTAAATGATGGTCTTGGTCAGTATATGGAATCTAGAAAAGCGAGATGGGTTGATTCTCTCGGTGAAATCGAGAGATTGAGATGAAATTGATGATGAAATCGATCTGAAATAGAGAAGAGAAGATGAAATTATAGACGGGGTCGATTGCACTTGTGATTTAAGTGTCAAACTTGGGTGAAACAGTAAATTAGGGTTTGTCTATGAGAAGAATGAACTGGGTGAATAGAATGCACAGGATGAACTCGGGAAGCAACAGTGCAATGTGTGTGTCGATGAGTGAGTTGAACTGCCGTTGATGATGCTGCTGTGTATGTTGGCTGATAATGATGCTGTCTCAATGGAGTTCTTGTGGTTGTTGTCTCAATAGAGGGGTTGATGATGGTTGTGAGTATTAACAGAATGAGGATTAGAGGTGTTTGTCTCGATGGAGGTGTTGATGATGGAACTCGAGTGGAGTGTTGGTCTTGAGCTGGTGGTGACAGGTTGGAGGAATCTGAAGCTACTGATGGAGTTGGTTATAAGTGTTAGGTTATGAAGAGTTTCAGGTGGTGGATGTATCTCAGAGTTAGCAGAGATGATGATATCATCAACTTCAGAGACAAAGTTGTTGCTGCTGCGCAATAGGAGTCTGTAATTCAGTGAAGTGGTCATGGAAGTGAAGATAAGGAGTTGCAGCTGCGGTCTATGGATGAAGAATTGAGACTGAGCTGGGAAGTGTAGGAGTTGAGAAGACTGCATTACAGGGAAAGATGAGCTCAGCTTTGAGGCAGGATTTAAATGAATGTTTGAGTTGCAGTGGTGTTTCTTGCGGTGAGAAGCAATGGCTCATGGTGTTGGCAATGAGCCGAGGCGGTGGAAGAATCTGACAATGGTGATTGTTATGGGTTTGACGGTGATGGAATTTAGGGTCAAAGAATGTATGAGCAGTTGCAGGAGCGGTTGTGCTGGATAAGTGGAGCCGGGGCGTGTGCTGGTGAACTGTAGGTGATGGATTGTGCAAGGTCAGCAAGGAGTTAATTGGAGCTGTAAGCAATGGTAATGCAGTTAAAGTGGGTATGTGAAGCTGAAAAGAAGGTGCAGAGCTTCTGAGATGGTGATGAATTCAAGTTGAGCTGTTGGTACACAGATGGGAATGAACTGATGCAGCTGGTATTGGTGGTTGGTTGAATTTGCGAGAGCTTGAATGATAGCATCTCGCTTTTGGTGATCGAACCGGTGGATCCGATGTGAGAACTAATGAAATTGTAGCTCGAAGTTTGGTTGTGTGCGAGATTAAATTGGTGCCAATGACAAGTGACGAGCATATGGGCGAGGTGGAGGAAATGATATTGAGGAGTCCGAGGTTCTGAGGCCATAATGGCTGGATAGAAATTGGTAATGCACAATGATAGCAAGATGGTCAGCCAAGGACCCAGTGAAGCACAATGATTGTCCGCACAAGTTCCCGCTTTGTCAATGGCCTTTGCTCGCCAATTTAACTCAACCAGTGATTCTCGACTCATTGACCCGATTTGACTCAAATGATCTAGACCGAGTTGACCGATTTGACCCGACCGATTTAAATCGTTGACCGGTGACCGGGCGGACTTTGCTTTGGTCCACCGAGACGATTCCGGCGACTTTTTCGGCCAAGTTCCTACCAGTAATCCCGATTCCGCGACGATTTTTGGACATAATTTCACATGGGTATTTCTCACACATGGGCTTGGAGATGGGTTTTGAAGACCTAACTTGGAAGATCCTTGGGTTATGAGAAGACCTAATGTGGGATATCTTTATTATCTTTTAATCTTTTATCTATTCTTTTTGGCCTCTACTTTTGTTCTAGGGTTTAGAAACATGAAACTTCTCTTTCTTCTTTGTTATGAACTCCATGAATATGAGCTAGAGTTTTATTATTGGTTATGGAATAAGTTGGATTTCCAAATATGGGTTTTAATTCAATAAATTAGTTTTCTCTCATATTATCGTTTATGATTCACCATTAATATTGTTACATGATTTGAATGCTTGTTAGTCGAGTCGCGAATCGATTGAGTTTGCTTTCATCTTTATTGCTAGATTAGGGTTATTATACGCAAAAGTGATAATTCCGGATTGCAAGTAGCATAAATATGATTATAGTTTGTAGTGATATATTCTTATGATCATATGTGAGTCATAACCTTTGTTAAATCGGATTAGTGCGCTTTCCACGTTCGATTGCTTTGATTGGCCTGATTTCATAGAACCTAATGCATCTAGGGAATTAAACTTGATTAGTGCTTTTACACGTTAGGTTGTTCCTTTAGGTAGAATTCATATTCGCATCTTTTAATGTGTTTGTTGATGACAAGAGGAGATTAGCGGGATATTCTTGCGATCAAGGTATTCTAGGGTCTTTGATAAAAGTTGAGATTAAAATATCAATTCTAGTTATTGTGTTGAAAACATGTTTGTGAATGAAAACGAAATCCATGACCAATACTTTCTCATCCTTGATTTGATTTGTTTGCTTATTTCTTTATTTGTTTTATTTAGTTTATTTTATAAAAATCAGAAAATCCTCGGTGTTTTATATAGGAAACCATAACATATTGACAACCAAGACCTCTCTGTGGGAACGATCCTTTCTTGCCCTTGCTTCATTATATATTTTGAGTAGTAAGAAAGTGTAATTATATTTGTGTCGGCTGACGACCGGTCAAATTTTGGCGCCGTTGCCGGGGAAGCAGCGGTTGTCAATTGTTTTTGGGTTCTTATTTTTGTTTTTAGTTGTGTTTTACTTTTTCTTATTTTCTGGGTTTTAACCTTGGTTTGAGAATTTTATTTCAGGTGCTTGTTTCTCATGGAAGGAGCATACTACATGGATGGATACGGTTTTCAACAACCTCAACAATATGATAACTACCAATTCCAGGGGTATAATCAAAACCAATTCATTGGTTATGACCAATATTCCATGGAACCTTATGGTTTTCCTCAACAACCTTATGGCGGGTATGTGTGTGAACAACCACAAGGATGGGAGGATTCTTATGCTCGTGAACAAAAAGTCTCTAATTTTATAGACAAAGTTTCCACCTTTTTACAAGAGGAATTTCAAAAAGCAAAAGAGACTACAAACGAGCAACTCCAAGAACTTCGTGAAGGTATGACTATCTTGCGAAGAGGCATTGATCAATACAAGGAAGATATGGATAATTCTAATGTGCATATGGTTTGTGATGAATATTTGATTGATGCTAATGTTGAAAAGGCCAATCCTTGGGCACTTTCGTTGATAATTGTGTAGTTAACTCAACTCTTGATCTTAATAATGATCATTCACCTATTCAAAAGGATGAGTTAGAGATAAGTAACACTAAATTCAGCGAGGACCAATCTTATGTTGACTATGATAGTGACGGTGATTATGATATATTGCTTGAAACAACTCATGGTGACATCTCCGAGAGTCTTTTTGGGATCAAGATGAAGACGAAGAGGAATATGTCGACACTTGTGTAGATTACTCAAGCATTGATCTTAATAATGATCAAGAGCCTATTCAAAGGGTGGAGCTTGAGGATGATGCATTTTCGAGTGTTCTAAAAAAGTTTCTTATAATAAAATTTGGATTCGCAAAAGAGTATGTGCCTTACAACAAAAAGGAGGAATATGTTGAGAATGAGACCGTTATGACCAATATTGTGGAAGACCCAATTGAGCTTGCATATGATTGTAATGATGATGTTTATGTCGAGACTTTGGTTAAGGCAGAAACGGACGGACGAAGAATGGTTGCAAGGTTTGATAGAGGACCATGATATAAAAGAGGTGAATAATTCACTTGAGTTTTTCAAGGATGAAGAGGATTCCGTGATACAAGAGATTGTGCAAGGTTTGTCTAACCCTATGCCTAATGTTTCTTCTCCTTTACCTCTTATTGGTTTAAATGTATGTGCTTCGAGAATATTTTTGAATGACTTTGTTTCCCGATATCCTCCATTAGAGATACTTGATTCTCATACTATGCAGGTTTTGGAACAAGAAACCGTGGTAATCCCTGACTTTTATATTCTTTATACACTTCCAAGTGTGGACAAGAATAAGTGTGGGGGAGACTTTTATCGGTTCATAGCTTCGTTTCTGTTTTATATTACTAATATTTGTGTGAAGTTAGTGTTTGCAAAACAGGTTACATGGAAGGATCCCCAACTTTTGATTGTTGGTATATGGACGATAACAAAAGAGTCGGGTGACGACTTTAAACCAAGCGCTAAATGGGAGGCAACCCATAGGTTTTGTATCTTAAACCCTTTTATTTATTTATTTTTATAGTTTTCATATCATATTTGCATCCCCATGTTTAATTTCATTGAGTCCGGAATCTATCTAAGAAGAGAATTAGGACGAATACCTTTTCGTCAGAAAAATTCAGACTGTACGTAGTTCAGTCCAGAGACCATAACTGTCAGACCGTTTATCGAAACACTGTGCCCTTTTGAAACTTTGTAGACAACACGTAGATGAACAACTTTTGTGAAATAGTGTTTTTCCAAATTCCTTACCTATTTTGTACAGTTTTTGCGTTTTATCTGCTGTTACGTCAGAATTCAGAATTTTCGGTTTTACACATTGAGGACAATGTGAAGTTTAAGTGTGGGGAGTCTTTTGCATATAGAGTTTTTAGCCTTTTTGAGTCAAAATTTTCAACTTTTTGTAAATAGTGAATAAAAAACTCCAACTTGTAGTTAGTTTAGAGTCATATAGTATACATGTCGCTAAGATTACATCGAGAATCTCATAAGAGTGACTGAACTTAGAGATGACAGAGAACATGATCGGGTTTCTTACTTGTATGAGAGTTAAAGTTGGATTTAACCATGCCAGTGGCAAATAAGGTGCAGACTGAATTCGGTATTAGAGTAGTGGTCCCCTATAGTGGAGACTACCCATGTTACATAATGTGAGGCACCGACCTTCAATTCTTTGTACCTGTCTAAATTTGTGCTTTTAGAGTGTGTGTCACCGTACGTAAATTCCGGGCAGAATGGTGAGCTGCCCAACCTCCCACCATAGAAGCACTATTTTGATCTCTTGAGTGCTATTTTTATCAACCATGATGGTGACATCGAATTGCTAACTTACATACCACTTGTAATCTTGTTCGCAGTTAGCACCATCCACCTTATCTCTCTCTACACCAACAGGTCCATAGAAACACCATCATCATCAACAAGAGGAGCATCACAAATCTACAAGGAAAGTTGAAGACGTTTGAGGTTTACAAGCAACAATACAAAAAAGAGCGAAATTATCAAGGTTGAGAGTTCGAGAAGTTTATGATATCAAGACATACAAGTTGTGAAGAATCAAGTGGTAAAGTACTTACACCATGGCCTTTGTATTTTATTTTATTTTGTATTTAGTTTTCTCTCTCAAAAAAAATATATTATATTTTGGGTTTGTTTTAGTTTTGTATTCTTTCAATAAAGCCAATGGAAAGAAGGAATATCTATAAAGAAGTTTCAAGCAACAAGAAATTAGAGGAAAGAATCATATTGTCAAGATTCTACGAAGTTCAAGAGTTGAAGACCGAAGACGAAGATGAAGACACCGATAGAAGACCGAAGACGTTTCTATGGATCTTTGTGAGAGTGGTGCTAGCTGACGCTGAATGCAGGATAACGAGGTAAGTAAGCATATTCCCACCTTCGTTAAGTGGTTGATTTCCTTTCGTAGAGATCGTCAGAAAAATGGGTTTTCAAAAATTATAAAAGATGTGGGTTTTTAAAACAATTCGGAGGGTTTCTACCTTCCTACCATTCAACGTGTCGCAGGATTCTCTCTTCATTCCTACCTGGACACATGTGTGACCCATAAAAAAGCTGTTTATTATTGAGAGCAACTTCATAAAACCCTTTCTTGTGAGGCAGAGTCGAGACTTTTGATCACTCCGAACCCGAATTTTTGTCGAGAAGGGATGGTTATTTCTCTCTCAACTTTTAAGAATGAGATTGTGTTCATTTATGTGTCTAACTTCTTATGACTAGTGTGCAGAATTTTTATGTCTTCTTAGCGCGTTGGATGCTATCATTTCGAAGTTGGAAAAGTAGGTTTTGTGGGTATATCTCTAGTAAACCCTCACGAGACTATAACTCGTCCACTAGGGACACCTATTGGTTTAAAGGCTTGTTATTTATGCTAAAAGTGACCGTAGCCTCGACGACACGGAGTTGTGTGTATTCTTTATAATTGTTTTGTTTGATTTGCTCGAGGACTAGCAAAGTCTAAGTGTGGGGGAATCTGATAGGTGTAGAATTCACCGTATTTACTATCTAGTAGTTACGCTTTCTTTGCTATTTTTCTTGTGAATTATGTACTTTACGTGTGTTTTTGAGTTATTAGGTATTCTGGAGTCGCACGGAAGAAAAGAAGCGGAACTCACCCAAATTGAGGCGAAAAGGGCAAAGTGTCATTTCACATGCTATTGGGAACCAAACCAAAGGTTAAGGGGAACTCTATTGGGATGAGTACTAAATAGAGCCAGCTGTGGTTAAGGGGTTGCCAGATGGGTGGCCCTTATCCAGAAGGTGGGTGTGCTGTTAGCACCCTAATCCTCTTCTACCCTAAATCGGGAGGTGTTTCTTCCATTCACCTCATTTTGTTCCACCTGAAAACAAGAGAGAAAACAAGCAGATTCTTTGCCATTAAATCCGAGAGACCAGATCGAGCTGCTGATTAAAAATTGAGAGATTAAGATCGAGAAAGTATGGCAGTGAAGATGTGATTGAAGTAAATGATGGTCTTGGTCAGTATATGGAATCGAGAAAAGCAGATGGGTTGATTCTCTGGTGAAATCGAGAGATTCAGATGAAATTGATGATGGAAATCGATCTGAAATAGAGAAGAGAAGATGAAATTATAGACGGGGTCGATTGCAGCTTGTGATTTAAGTGTCAAACTTGGGTGAAACAGAAATTAGGGTTTGTCTATGAGAAGAACTGAATCTGGGTGAATAGAATGTACAGGGATGAACTCAGGGAAGCAACAGGTGCAATGTGTGTGTCGATGAGTGAGTTGAACTGCCGTTGATGATCTTTCTTTGTGTATGTTGGCTGATAATGATGCTGTCTCAATGGAGTTCTTGTGGTTGTTGTCTCAATAGAGGGGTTGATGATGGTTGTGAGTATTAACAGAATGAGGATTAGAGGTGTTTGTCTCGATGGAGGTGTTGATGATGGAACTCGAGTGGAGTGTTGGTCTTGAGATTTTGGTGGTGACAGGTTGGAGGAATCTGAAGCTACTGATGGAGTTGGTTATAAGTGTTAGGTTATGAAGAGTTTCAGGTGGTGGATGTATCTCAGAGTTAGCAGAGATGATGATATCATCAACTTCAGAGACAAAGTTGTTGCTGCTGCGCAATAGGAGTCTGTAATTCAGTGAAGTGGTCATGGAAGTGAAGATAAGGAGTTGCAGCTGCGGTCTATGGATGAAGAATTGAGACTGAGCTGGGAAGTGTAGGAGTTGAGAAGATCGCATTACGGGGAAAGATGAGCTCGGCTTTGAGGCGGGATTTAAATGAATGTTTGAGTTGCGGTGGTGTTTCTTTGCTGGTGAAGCAATGGCTCATGGTGTTGGCAATGAGCCGAGGCGAGGGAAGAATCGACAATGGTGATTGTTATGGGTTTGACGGTGATGGAATTTAGGGTCAAAGAATGTATGAGCTTGATTCGGGAGCGGTTGTCTTTGGATAAGTGGAGCCGGGCGTGTCTGGTGAACCGTAGGTGATGGATTGTGCAAGGTCAGCAAGGAGTTAATTGGAGCTGTAAGCAATGGTAATGCAGTTAAAGTGGGTATGTGAAGCTGAAAAGAAGGTGCAGAGCTTCTGAGATGGTGATGAATTCAAGTTGAGCTGTTGGTACACAGATGGGAATGAACTGATGCAGCTGGTATTGGTGGTTGGTTGAATTTGCGAGAGCTTGAATGATAGCAGCTGCTTTTGGTGATCGAACTGGGTGGATCGATGCCGTGAGTAACTAATGAAATTGTAGCTCGAAGTTTGGTTGTGTGCGAGATTAAATTGGTGCCAATGACAAGTGACGAGCATATGGAATCGAGGTGGAGGAAATGATATTGAGGAGTCTGAGGTTACAGGGCCATAATGGCTGGATAGAAATTGGTAATGCACAATGATAGCAAGATGGTCGGGCCAAGGACTGGTGAAGCACAATGATTGTGCTGCACAAGTTCTCGCTTTGTCAATGGCTTTGTTCGGCCAATTTAACTCAACCAGCTGATTCTGACTCATTGACCCGATTTGACTCAGTGATCTAGACTGAGTTGACCGATTTGACCCGACCGATTTAAATCGTCAACCGGTGGCCAAGGCGGATTTTGCCGGTCACCGAGACGCTTTCGAGCGATTTTCCGGCCAAGTTCCGCCGTAATCCCGATTTTCCGCGACGATTTTTGGACATAATTTCACATGGGTATTTCTCACACATGGGCTTGGTGGACCACTTGGAGATGGGTTTTGAGAAGACCTAATATTGGAAGGAGTATCCTTTATGGAAATAGAGAAACATATAAAAGAGAGGACTTTTACCTAATGTGGGATATCTTTATTATCTTTTAATCTTTTATCTATTCTTTTGGCCTCTACTTTTGTTCTAGGGTTTAGAAACATGAAACTTCTCTTTCTTCTTGTTATGAACTCCATGAATATGAGCTAGAGTTTTATTATTGGTTATGGAATAAGTTGGATTTCCAAATATGGGTTTTAATTCAATAAATTAGTTTTCTCTCATATTATCGTTTATGATTCACCATTAATATTGTTACATGATTTGAATGCTTGTTAGTCGAGTCGCAAATCGATTGAGTTTGCTTTCATCTTTATTGCTAGATTAGGGTTATTATACGCAAAAGTGATAATTCCGGATTGCAAGTAGCATAAATATGATTATAGTTTGTAGTGATATATTCTTATGATCATATGTGAGTCATAACCTTTGTTAAATCGGATTAGTGCGCTTTCCACGTTCGATTGCTTTGATTGGCCTGATTTCATAGAACCTAATGCATCTAGGGAATTAAACTTGATTAGTGCTTTTACACGTTAGGTTGTTCCTTTAGGTAGAATTCATATTCGCATCTTTTAATGTGTTTGTTGATGACAAGAGGAGATTAGCGGGATATTCTTGCGATCAAGGTATTCTAGGGTCTTTGATAAAAGTTGAGATTAAAATATCAATTCTAGTTATTGTGTTGAAAACATGTTTGTGAATGAAAATGAAATCCATGACCAATACTTTCTCATCCTTGATTTGATTTGTTTGGTTATTTCTTTATTTGTTTTATTTAGTTTATTTTATAAAAATCAGAAAATCCTCGGTGTTTTATATAGGAAACCATAACATATTGACAACCAAGACCTCTCTGTGGGAACGATCCTTTCTTGCCCTTGCTTCATTATATATTTTGAGTAGTAAGAAAGTGTAATTATATTTGTGTCGGCTGACGACCGGTCAAATTTTGGCGCCGTTGCCGGGGAAGCAGCGGTTGTCAATTGTTTTTGGGTTCTTATTTTTGTTTTTAGTTGTGTTTTACTTTTTCTTATTTTCTGGGTTTTAACCTTGGTTTGAGAATTTTATTTTAGGTGCTTGTTTCTCATGGAAGGAGCATACTACATGGATGGATACGGTTTTCAACAACCTCAACAATATGATAACTACCAATTCCAGGGGTATAATCAAAACCAATTCATTGGTTATGACCAATATTCCATGGAACCTTATGGTTTTCCTCAACAACCTTATGGCGGGTATGTGTGTGAACAACCACAAGGATGGGAGGATTCTTATGCTCGTGAACAAAAAGTCTCTAATTTTATAGACAAAGTTTCCACCTTTTTACAAGAGGAATTTCAAAAAGCAAAAGAGACTACAAACGAGCAACTCCAAGAACTTCGTGAAGGTATGACTATCTTGCGAAGAGGCATTGATCAATACAAGGAAGATATGGATAATTCTAATGTGCATATGGTTTGTGATGAATATTTGATTGATGCTAATGTTGAAAAAGGCCAATCCTTGGGCACTTTCGTTGATAATTGTGTAGTTAACTCAACTCTTGATCTTAATAATGATCATTCACCTATTCAAAAGGATGAGTTAGAGATAAGTAACACTAAATTCAGCGAGGACCAATCTTATGTTGACTATGATAGTGACGGTGATTATGATATATTGCTTGAAACAACTCATGGTGACATCTCCGAGGAGTCTTTTTGGGATCAAGATGAAGACGAAGAGGAATATGTCGACACTTGTGTAGATTACTCAAGCATTGATCTTAATAATGATCAAGAGCCTATTCAAAGGGTGGAGCTTGAGGATGATGCATTTTCGAGTGTTCTAAAAAAGTTTCTTATAATAAAATTTGGATTCGCAAAAGAGTATGTGCCTTACAACAAAAAGGAGGAATATGTTGAGAATGAGACCGTTATGACCAATATTGTGGAAGACCCAATTGAGCTTGCATATGATTGTAATGATGATGTTTATGTCGAGACTTTGGTTAAGGCAGAAACGGACGAAGAATGGTTGCAAGGTTTGATAGAGGACCATGATATAAAAGAGGTGAATAATTCACTTGAGTTTTTCAAGGATGAAGAGGATTCCGTGATACAAGAGATTGTGCAAGGTTTGTCTAACCCTATGCCTAATGTTTCTTCTCCTTTACCTCTTATTGGTTTAAATGTATGTGCTTCGAGAATATTGTTGAATGACTTTGTTTCGCGATATCCTCCATTAGAGATACTTGATTCTCATACTATGCAGGTTTTGGAACAAGAAACCGTGGTAATCCCTGACTTTTATATTCTTTATACACTTCCAAGTGTGGACAAGAATAAGTGTGGGGGAGACTTTTATCGGTTCATAGCTTCGTTTCTGTTTTATATTACTAATATTTGTGTGAAGTTAGTGTTTGCAAAACAGGTTACATGGAAGGATCCCCAACTTTTCAGATTGTTGGTATATGGACGATAACAAAAGAGTCGGGCTGACGACTTTAAACCAAGCGCTAAATGGGAGGCAACCCATAGGTTTTGTATCTTAAACCCTTTTATTTATTTATTTTTATAGTTTTCATATCATATTTGCATCCCCATGTTTAATTTCATTGAGTCCGGAATCTATCTTAGAAGAGAATTAGGACGAATACCTTTTCGTCAGAAAAATTCAGACTGTACGTAGTTCAGTCCAGAGACCATAACTGTCAGACCGTTTATCGAAACACTGTGCCCTTTTGAAACTTTGTAGAAAACACGTAGATGAACAACTTTTGTGAAATAGAGTTTTTCCAAATTCCTTACCTATTTTGTACAGTTTTTGCGTTTTATCTGCTGTTACGTCAGAATTCAGAATTTTCGGTTTTACACATTGAGGACAATGTGAAGTTTAAGTGTGGGGGAGTCTTTTTGCATATAGAGTTTTTAGCCTTTTGAGTCAAAATTTTCAACTTTTTGTAAATAGTGAATAAAAACTCCAACTTGTAGTTAGTTTAGAGTCATATAGTATACATGTCGCTAAGATTACATCGAGAATCTCATAAGAGTGACTGAACTTAGAGATGACAGAGAACATGATCGGGTTTCTTACTTGTATGAGAGTTAAAGTTGGATTTAACCATGCCAGTGGCAAATAAGGTGCAGACTGAATTCGGTATTAGAGTAGTGGTCCCCTATAGTGGAGACTACCCATGTTACATAATGTGAGGCACCGACCTTCAATTCTTTGTACCTGTCTAAATTTGTGCTTTTAGAGTGTGTGTCACCGTACGTAAATTCCAGGCAGAATGGTGAGCTGCCCAACCTCCCACCATAGAAGCACTATTTTGATCTCTTGAGTGCTATTTTTATCAACCATGATGGTGACATCGAATTGCTAACTTACATACCACTTGTAATCTTGTTCGCAGTTAGCACCATCCACCTTATCTCTCTCACACCAACAGGTCCATAGAAACACCATCATCATCAACAAGAGGAGCATCACAAATCTACAAGGAAAGTTGAAGACGTTTGAGGTTTACAAGCAACAATACAAAAAAGAGCGAAATTATCAAGGTTGAGAGTTCGAGAAGTTTATGATATCAAGACATACAAGTTGTGAAGAATCAAGTGGTAAAGTACTTACACCATGGCCTTTGTATTTTATTTTATTTTGTATTTAGTTTTCTCTCTCAAAAAAAATATATTATATTTTGGGTTTGTTTTAGTTTTGTATTCTTTCAATAAAGCCAATGGAAAGAAGGAATATCTATAAAGAAGTTTCAAGCAACAAGAAATTAGAGGAAAGAATCATATTGTCAAGATTCTACGAAGTTCAAGAGTTATCATCAAGAGTTGAAGACCGAAGACGAAGATGAAGACACCGATAGAAGACCGAAGACGTTTGTATGGATCTTTGTGGAGAGTGGTGCTAGCTGCACGCTGAATGGATAACGAGGTAAGTAAGTATATTCCCACCTTCGTTAAGTGGTTGATTTCCTTTCGTAGAGATCGTCAGAAAAATGGGTTTTCAAAAATTATAAAAGATGTGGGTTTTTAAAACAATTCGGAGGGTTTCTACCTTCCTACCATTCAACGTGTCGCAGGATTCTCTCTTCATTCCTACCTGGACACATGTGTGACCCATAAAAAGCTGTTTATTATTGAGAGCAACTTCATAAAACCCTTTCTTGTGAGGCAGAGTCGAGACTTTTGATCACTCCGAACCCGAATTTTTTGTCGAGAAGGGATGGTTATTTCTATCTCAACTTTTAAGAATGAGATTGTGTTCATTTATGTGTCTAACTTCTTATGACTAGTGTGCAGAATTTCTATGTCTTCTTAGCGCGTTGGATGCTATCATTTCGGAGAACTAGTAAGTTGGAAAAGTAGGTTTTGTGGGTATATCTCTAGTAAACCCTCACGAGACTATAACTCGTCCACTAGGGACGCGTTGGATGCTATCATTTGAATGCTTGTTAGTCGAGTCGCGAATCGATTGAGTTTGCTTTCATCTTTATTGCTAGATTAGGGTTATTATACGCAAAAGTGATAATTCCGGATTGCAAGTAGCATAAATATGATTATAGTTTGTAGTGATATATTCTTATGATCATATGTGAGTCATAACCTTTGTTAAATCGGATTAGTGCGCTTTCCACGTTCGATTGCTTTGATTGGCCTGATTTCATAGAACCTAATGCATCTAGGGAATTAAACTTGATTAGTGTTTTTACACGTTAGGTTGTTCCTTTAGGTAGAATTCATATTCGCATCTTTTAATGTGTTTGTTGATGACAAGAGGAGATTAGCGGGATATTCTTGCGATCAAGGTATTCTAGGGTCTTTGATAAAAGTTGAGATTAAAATATCAATTCTAGTTATTGTGTTGAAAACATGTTTGTGAATGAAAACGAAATCCATGACCAATACTTTCTCATCCTTGATTTGATTTGTTTGCTTATTTCTTTATTTGTTTTATTTAGTTTATATTATAAAAATCAGAAAATCCTCGGTGTTTTATATAGGAAACCATAACATATTGACAACCAAGACCTCTCTGTGGGAACGATCCTTTCTTGCCCTTGCTTCATTATATATTTTGAGTAGTAAGAAAGTGTAATTATATTTGTGTCGGCTGACGACCGGTCAAGAGGAACGTGCAAACTTGACAAGACAGAATCATGAGCTGAGGATGGAAAACATGAGATTACAAAACAGAAGGTCGAGAAGCACTACAAGGTCAAGCTCGAGATCAATTAGAGAGGAAAGAAGGAGAAATTTACCTATAGAAGCTGTTGATGAAGAAAACCAAAGAGAAGCGCAAAATCCAGGCAGGGAACATTGCGAGAGAGGAGAAATGATGGAAGATCGTTATATTCCACGTCCCGAGGCTATTCAAAATGGGCAGAATGATGAAAATCAAGGAAATAGGCAGCGTCAGAGGCAAAATGATCCGATTCTTTCAAGAAAATCAAGAAGAAGGAAGAAGAATATTGCATGGGAGAGAAGCACAGAGGAGGCAAAAAGAGATTGAGGATGACATTGAAAGACATTATGTTGAACAAGCACGTCTAGCTCGCGAGAGAGAAAGATTGAGAGCAGAAATGGAAGAACAAGAGTTAGAAGAGGCAATTCGCCAGAATAATCATGATAATCGAGAAAGAAGGCGAGAACAAAATCGCAACAATGATAATATTAATGAAGAGTACGAAAGAGCACAAAGGAGAACTGATAGGCACCAAAGAAGAGAAATCGATAGATATAATGGTGTGCGAATTCGCGAAAGAATCGAAGGAGAAGATCGCAGAGAAATGCGAGAAGAGAATGATGAACAAGAAAGTCAAAGTAGACATGAACGCAGGCGAAGAGAAGCGGAACTAAAAAGACCAATGGATTCAAATTTTGATATAATGAACAAATTTTGAGAGAATTGGCAGAAATGAGAGGAATGATGAACAATAAAATGGGAGGAGGAAAGAGACAGTTAGATGAAGAAATAGAAGAAGCTGCGAAAACCCCGTTCACACAAGAGATACAATTAAGAGGATGTTGATGGTGGATTTTCGTTTAAGGTTAAATTTGTAAATAACCAGAAAACTCATGCGCTGACATCTTGTAAAAGATAAAGCCATTTATAAAGTGTTGGATACTCCCTCACTTAATTCACCAAGAATGGAGCATGTAGCAACAATCCCATTCTCGTGAATACATGAAATTCCTCCAGGTTGGAGCATGTAGCAACAATCCCTTCCCGTGAATTTCATATCAGCCTTGTATTTCAAAAAGTACTCATTATCGGTGTGTGGCATGACGACCGAGTGTTACTCTTGAGTAACACGAACCTCCAAGCACTATAATGAAACCATGTACGAAATACCCGTACATGTTGATTCTCGGTGTGTTATACTAGCCCGAGCCCTCTCGGTGTGTTATACTAGCCCGATTGAGCCCTCTCGGTGTGTTATACTAGCGATTGAGCATCCCAAGCACTTACCATATCAGTCCGGATATGATTCGATCGCAGTCATCCAACTCCACAAGCATGATTGGATGACCCCAGCATCAATTCCATCACCCCCAAGGGTATGGAGTACACACGGCCGACCCCGCATGGTCGACTATTGGCCTTTGCTTGCCAAGAAACCGTCCATACCAAGCATTATGGACGGAAAACCCTAAATTAGGGTTTGCGGCATATTACATGTGCCGCAAAACGGTCTCAACCATCCATCTTCGCAGGTATAGATGGAGGGTGTAGATGTAGACTCAAAGGGCCCGGAGCATGTCGACACAATCACCATGTGACCGCCTACACACTTGACCAATCGGTCAAAACCAACCATGATTGGTTACAACACATTCGTCCGCCTGAAAGAGCATGGTCGCACGGCTTTGAAAGCCAAAATTAGGGTTCAAGCCATCACGCGCGTCCATCTTCTCCGGCACGAATGGAGGGTCACAGATCAAATCGAGCAGGTCCGGTCATACCAAAGATGACCACCGTGGGCCCATCTACCCCCTCATGTAATCGGCCAAGGCATATCATGCCCGGCTAATCCAAAACGCCCGCCCAAACATGCGTGGTTACACTTCCCAAATTGCAAATTGATCTCGACCGCTCAACTTCATAGGGACGAATTGAGTGGCTTAGATCACGTTTTCATGGGATAGTCAGGTATAGGCGTGAACATCAGCCTACCATCTTCACGTCAAACCAGCTAGGCCAAGACCGACCAAGTTAGGTCGTCTTGGAAAACACGCCGGAAAAGAGTGTGGCGCGCGGCTTCTTGCGTTATCAAACTGTCGCAAAATCAATCTCGACCACTCCTCTTTGACGGTCAAATTGAGTGGCCCAGATTGCGCTTTCATGAGGGAACGGAATACAGGCACCTACACCATCATGCCGTCAACACGCATGTATGGTCGGTCCTCTCCAAAATCCTTCCCATGCTTGGTTTCGACCAAGATGGAGAGTGATGCTTGCGCACCTCTTCAAAAAACCCTAATATTCATTAACGGCCGCAGATGAGTGTCTCAAGGCTCATCTCATCCGTCCAACTTCACCAGACTTGGTTATACAACCCCGGTCAGAGTCAATTGGTCGGTAAGGCGTCATTACCCATCACCTTACCACACCACAATGCAAGACATGCATAAAATACACACGATACTTCACAAGTATCGACTTCTCCGAATAATAGTGTTATTCAATTCAGCATTACATGCTATCTTTCGTGGATCCACGATCCACACATTCCAGACATCAATCATGTCACAAACTGGGGGATACATACTGGGGTATTGGTCTGGCGGTTTACGCGTGCAGCGTGCAACGCGCCATCACAAGAACGTGTCGTGAAGTCATGGACGGTTAGAGATGAACCGGAGAAGTGGGCAAGACCGGTCGTGTATCACCAACGCACAACTCCACTACTCCATCATTCCACTACCTCCACTTCCCACGAGAAACGTGAATGAGGCTCAATGACTTGTATAAATAGGTTCTACGCCCTATTTCAAAAAAAAAAGGACAACAGAACAACACAAGTCAGACAGACGTAAAACCAAGTGTTAATACAAAAACCGTATTCAAACACTCGAGCCTCGCTTGCATCAACCGTAAGCTTGCTCATCTTTCTCGTTACAAGTCATAAGCAAGCCAACACCTTCACAATCTCAACACCTTCTTCGCTTCCTCCCTAAGATCAACCCCATCTCCTTCACTTTGTGACCGAAACAAGTCCTGGGAACGGCCATTTCTTGGTTTAGGCCGGACTTGCACTGCATTGATCTCTCGAATCTATAAGCACTCACCGCGCAGTTGCATTTGTTGAAGGTTTAGATTCATTCCTCATCCACACCCCAAATTACCAAATTCTCAGGAGTAGTTTTCACCCATCAACAATTGGCGACCACAGTGGGAGATTAATCTCTGTTATAAAGTCAATTTCTTCAAAGATCGATTCAATTTCAACAATTTCGGAAAGGGATCTTAGAACCAATTCAATCAGCAATTCATTTTCAAGATGGTGGAACTAAGGTCCTGGATCAGCAATCAATTCGGACGGAGCTAGCATGGATAACACTCCGGTGTTGACGCACCACAAATCGGTGGAGCCACCGTAGCCAACACATCTCGAGGAGCCGTTACTCTCTGTCACCAACATTAGCGGAGCCGGAGACATCCCAAGAGGTGTGACGCCTCCCATCACCAGAGCCAGAGCAGCCGCAAATCCTGGCATCTCTTCGAGCGTAACGCCTCCAGTGGTTACCAGAGCAACAACTCTCACTCCTCCATCAGGACGAGGAGCCGGAGGCACAAGAGGGGGACCACCGTCTAATACCATTGCAGACTTGATGGAGAAGCAGGAAGTTCTTGCCAGGACTCAAACAGACATGGCCGCAACCCAGAAAGAGGTACTCACTTTCCTCAAGACCTTGACTGAACGATTACCGCAGGATTCATGTCGATCTTTGGAAACAACAAGAGATGCCTTCAATTCACCCGGAGCAAGCGTTTCCACTCGGACCCACATGAGTGAGGGAGTTCGTGCTGCTCCTGAATGCTCGAGAGAAAGGGACCAGCCGCCCAACTTCATCACACGTGAGGATCTGGAACGACTCCTCCAGAGCCGAAGCAAAGGAAATCTGACTGATGCGCACCAACACCAACCGCCGTACCCTCAAGATATGCAGATAATCCCTCTTCCAAGAGGTTACACCTCTCCCAGTTCTCCCTCTACGACGGAACCGGTAATGCTCGTGAACACATTTCTCGATTCTTGAAGCCTTGGGGGAACATGAATACAATCATGTTTTACGCCTAAAAGAATTCTTAAAATCACTTACGGGGAGGGCATACACTGTACAATAACATTGCGCCTAACAAAGATATCCAATTGGAGCGAGATGGTCAGTGCTTTCTACAGGAAGTATTTCTTCGTATCTAAACAAATCACGTTTTCAGACCTGGGAAGAATTCTCCAGTGGAACAATGAGCATCCCAACGACTTCGTTAAAAGATTCAGGACCCAAGCACTGGATTGTCACGACCCAAATGTCACCGAACGGCAATTGGTGGAATCATGCATCAATGTGATGATACCCATATACCGCGCCCCGTTAGAGAATCTGGGCTTTCAAACGTTCTCGAACTCCACGAAGCCGCAAAACGCCAAAGAACAATCGCAGACCGGCCTACGCTAGAAAGAACCCGAGTTGTTCGGAGTGAAGATTCCCGTGAAAGTCGAGGAAGCAGCGCCTCACGAACAAGCAATACAACACCGGTCCTTCGTAAGCATGGTGGGCGGAGGAGAGAAAAGGAAAGCTTCGGTGACGGAGCCACAAACAAAGCGAACATTCCTGCACACAAGACTTCGTCTCGAAAAGGAACAGACAAAACTCCCGCACAAAACACTAAAGACACAGTTTTCCTTTTCCCATGAATGAAGTGATAGAGCTCTTGGAAGCGTGGGTCCAAGACGACGCCGTAAAACTACCCTATCAGCGTCCTCCGACCGAGGAAGAAATGGAAGATCCCGAGATATTGTTGCTACCACAAAGTTCGTCCATCATCCAACCAAAGATTGTAAAGTTGAAACAAATATTCGGGGAAAAGGTAGAGACAAGCGAGCTCCACTTTGAAACGAAGGTGTTCACAGAGACCCTCTACCTATCAGGAACTGCATGATTTCTGGGGACTCTGTTCGCAAGACCGTGCAATCTATGATGGAGCACATATGTGAAACCTTGTACTTCTCCAAGGGACAGCGTCAAGACATATTTGCGGCCCTCAACCACGTTGTGTCAGGCAGACATCTGCATCCAGCAGCAGTCCAAGAACCCCAGTCTTTCCTGAAGGACACGAGCATTGGAAACTGGGGACTTCTAACTGTCACTCGTTTGAGAAACGTTGAGTTCGACAACGTGTTAATCGATACGGCTTCCGAATTTAACATCATTACTGTCAAGACCTTGAGAGCGGCAAAGATTTCTAAGGTGAAGCTACTCGTCACCCAACTGCGATTGAAGATTCGGCAGAGAGCTCGTAGATACATATGGATACATCGATCTTGAAGTCAAATTGGGTGATGCCTCGACGCAAGCAAAGTTCTACATAGTCAAAAATCATCCCAACTACGACATGATCCTAGGGAGCTCTTGGATGCATGATAACCAAGCCATACTGGAAGTCTGTCCTCTACCGGTTTCAACACCGAAAGAATATCCAACACGCCTTCTCGGATCTCCCGATGTCACTGCCGCACCAAAGAACTTGCCAATATGACACAACTTCCTGAGAGAAAGCCCGTCGGCATACATTAAAAGGTTCCGATCTCAAGTAAGTCTCATCACGCAACTCTCTTTGCAACTACCGCTCCTCATTCTGACAAGTCCTGGGGACTGGCTCCAATCAACAAACCAACCCCGGCTAAGAGATGTGAATGGGAGGCCGCCCCTTTCAAGCATTTTATCAAGAGCGTGGAAGCTGTTTTGGTCAAAGATGACAAAGCTAAAGTCCAAGTACCTGCACGGCCAAACCCATTTGGAATTGGAGACTTGGTGACAAAGATGACTACGTTCAATGTTGGAAGTGTGACGGTGAAGATGACTACTCCACCTGACTCACCCACCGAAAGAGAAGATGAACCATACCTGGTAGCAGATGTTATCTTAGGAGGCTACTGCAAGCTCATCAACGCTGATAAACTAGAGGGCATAACGGTTCACTCACGATGGCTCAAACCTTACCGAACTTAAGATACTGTGCTACCACTTTCCAGCATCCTCCACACCTTAAAACGCTGTGCTCTATTTTTCCAGCGTGTTTCCTTTTATAGTTTCATGTCATATTTATAATTCCTCCAGAAAATGATTGCAATACTTGCATTCATAGTTAGGGTTTCAATTTTCAATTTCCAATTGAAGCATTATTTTCATCTGAGAACCTCTTTACTCCTAAAAACACAAAATCCTGAGTCAGCCTAAATCAACCCATCAAACAAGAAAGGAAACCCTAAGCAAACATCTCAAGGAAATAGAACGTGTGCACTAAAGGAAAATGATTTGAGCCATCCGCCCCAACAAAGCCAGGGAAGATCTTGCATCAGAGCACAGTCCGTAAATGTTCTGTCATGATAATTACTTCTTTTATCACTAAGGGTTACGTGTGAAGGCGCACCCTTGCGCCTGAGAAAGTTCGGTTGCAGTCTTGACAAAGGATTATAAAACTTTATTCAAATAATCAAATGGAGGAAAAAAACCTTGAACCCGGCCGCCACCGAGTACAAGGAAGATGTTCAAGCGTACAAAATAAGAAGAAAGAATAAAAGAAGTTTTAGCCGTCAAGAGGATCGACATCGCCGCACCACCGCACAGCCTCGTCTCGCGCCCAGTCACTGTTGATGCTCCTCCCTTCGAATCTACCTCAACCGCTTCATCGGACATCTCGCAGCAGCAGCCGCATTCCATTCCAACATCATCAGCGGGAGCATTTAAAAGCGCATCAACATTAGGAGCCGTACCAATTGCTTTCAGGTTTTCGTGTTCCTTCGTGTCGGAGTCAAGAATTATCACGCCGTCCTGAACCGGGTAATCACACTTGCCTTCATTCGGAGGTCGTTCATGCTCAACTCTCCGCCTCTTCAACCGCGCTGCGAATCTCTCTGCCCTTGCGCTTACTAGTGTCTGCAGCGTTTCCTCGCGCCTCCGCCGCTCCTCCATGTCAATTGCAGCTGAAAGTGCACAGATACGTCCTCTTACAAAACGAAGGTGGGAGATAGACATCCCCTGTATAGCACGGCCGACTTCGCGAAGTGGAAGATCAATCCTAGCCATTACTTCTTCGTGCGTATGGTTTTCGGGCTTGTCGACTTCAAAGCTTCTTTCTGGGGAAGCAACAGAATGAGCGTCCATCGCTTCCATGGCAAACTACAAAGGAGAGGAGGTCATGCACACGCACAAAAAAAAAAAAAAAAATCAAGTCAATTGATCAGTTAATCAGAAAATCAGAGCAGTACCTGAGATACCTGGGATATAGAATAAACGACCACGTTGAGATGATTCTTTATAATCTCACAAGTCGACGTAATCCCTAAGGAAGAGAAGTCTCTACTTACCACCTATGAAGGCTACTAATTCGGGATAACAATCAACGAGGCTTATCAAATATACCCGAGGAAAGCCGTGTATAACTAAGGAAGTACACCCGAAGGAGTGGCCGAGCTCATACATGTACAAGAGGAACCAAAGCGACTCACCGGATCAAGTCCGCTTCCTTCGCATCCTTAATCAAGACCGACCAGCCTCCAGAGAAACGCCCGACAATGTGAAACTATCCTAAGAAATATGTATTCACTCTAGCTTGGTCATTTCGTATGTCACCATCTCATGCCTACCACACAATAGTGTAGCCATTATGTGCTAGGCAGGGGGACTTAATGTTGATGGTGGATTTTCGTTTAAGGTTAAATTTGTAAATAACCGTAAAACTCATGCGCCGACATCTTGTAAAAGATAAAGCCATTTATAAAGTATTGATACTCCTCACTTAATTCACCAAGAATGGAGCATGTAGCAACAATCCCATTTCAGTGAATACATGAAATTCCTCCAGGTTGGAGCATGTAGCAACAATCCCTTCCCGTGAATTTCATATCATCGCCTTGTATTTCCAAACGAACCTCCAACTCTCATTATCATTAGTGTGGCATGACGACCGAGTGTTACTCTTACTGAGTAACACGAACCTCCAAGCACTATAATGAAACCATGTACGAAATACCCGTACATGTTGATTCTCGGTGTGTTATACTAGCCCGAGCCCTCTCGGTGTGTTATACTAGCCCGATTGAGCCCTCTCGGTGTGTTATACTAGCCCGATTGAGCATCCCAAGACCGACCATATCCGGTCCGGATATGATCTCGATCGCGATCATCCAACTCCACAAGCATGATTGGATGACCCCAGCATCAATTCCATCACCCCCAAGCGGGTATGGAGTACACACGGCCGACCCCGCATGGTCGACTATTGGCCTTTGCTTGCCAAGAAACCGTCCATACCAAGCATTATGGACGGAAAACCCTAAATTAGGGTTTGCGGCATATTACATGTGCCGCAAAACGGTCTCAACCATCCATCTTCGCAGGTATAGATGGAGGGTGTAGATGTAGACTCAAAGGGCCCGAGCATGTCGACACAATCACCATGTGACCGCCTACACACTTGACCAATCGGTCAAAACCAACCATGATTGGTTACAACACATTCGTCCGCCTTTGAAAGAGCATGGTCGCACGGCTTTGAAAGCCAAAATTAGGGTTCAAGCCATCACGCGCGTCCATCTTCTCCCGCACGAATGGAGGGTCACAGATCAAATCGAGCAGGTCCGGTCATACCAAAGATGACCACCGTGGGCCCATCTACCCCCTCATGTAATCGGCCAAGGCATATCATGCCCGGCTAATCCAAAACGCCCGCCCAAACATGCGTGGTTACACTTCCCAAATTGCAAATTGATCTCGACCGCTCAACTTCACCGGACGAGGTGAGTGGCTTAGATCACGTTTTCATGGGATAGTCGTATAGGCGTGAACATCAGCCTACCATCTTCACGTCAAACCAATGGCCAAGACCGAGGCCAAGTTAGGTCGTCTTGGAAAACGCGCCGGAAAAGAGTGTGGCGCGCGGCTTCTTGCGGTATCAAACTTCTGTCGCAAAATCAATCTCGACCACTCCTCTTTGACGGTCAAATTGAGTGGCCCAGATTGCGCTTTCATGAGGGAACGGAATACATGCACCTACACCATCATGCCGTCAACACGCATGTATGGTCGGTCCTCTCCAAAATCCTTCCCATGCTTGGTTTCGACCAAGCTGGAGAGTGATGCTTGCGCACCTCTTCAAAAACCCTAATATTCATTAACGGCCGCGAGATGAGTGTCTCAAGGCTCATCTCATCCGTCCAACTTCACCGACTTGGTTATACAACCCCGGTCGAGTCAATTGGTCGCAAGGCGTCATTACCCATCACCTTACCACACCACAATGTAGTACCTGCATAAAATACACACGATACTTCACAAGTATCGACTTCCCGAATAATACTGATTATTCAATTCAAGATTACATGCTATCTTTCGTGGATCCACGATCCACACATTCCAGACATCAATCATGTCACAAACCGGGGATACATACCGGGGTATTGGTCTGGCGGTTTACTGGCGTGCGGCGTGCAACGCGCCATCACAAGAACGTGTCGGGAAGTCATGGACGGTTAGAGATGAACTGGAGAAGTGGGCAAGACTGGTCGTGTATCACCAACGCACAACTCCACTACTCCATCATTCCACTACCTCCACTTCACAGAAACGTGAATGAGGCTCAATGACTTGTATAAATAGGTTCTCCGCCCTATTTCAAAAAAAGGAGACAGAACAACACAAGTCCGCATTTGACGTAAACCAAGTGTTAATACAAAAACCGTATTCAAACACTCGAGCCTCGCTTGCATCAACCGTAAGCTTGCTCATCTTTCTGTTACAAGTCATAAGCAAGCCAACACCTTCACAATCTCAACACCTTCTTCGCTTCCCTCCCTAAGATCAACCCCATCTCCTTCACTTTGTGACCGAAACAAGTCTGGAACGGCCATTTCTTGGTTTAGGCCGGACTTGCACAGATTGATCTCTCGAATCTACAAGCACTCACCACGCAGTGCATTTGTTGAAGGTTTAGATTCATTCCTCATCCACACCCCAAATTACCAAATTCAGCAGGAGTAGTTTTCACCCATCAACACACACCTATAGCAATTATAGGATGCTCCCACAAGAAATGTGGATATTATAGGTATTGTACCCAATAATCCCGATCCCTGAACCTTCTATCTAACTTTGTTCCTCTAATCAATTGATCAATTCCCCAAGAAAGACTCGTGGACACACTTCATTTCCACTAAATGTTCTTGATACTTAAGTGATAATTTCCTTACTATTTTGGCTGTTAAGGCTTTCAAATTTTAAGTAGTTGTTTGCAGTGGAGCTATTTAACATGTCAAGCACATATTTGCATTGTCTGCAGTTTGAGGGTGACCTAGATTGGTTTTGATCAAATTGAGGCGATTCGGTACCAATTGAGACATTTATACCTATAAATTATTAGTTCTACAACAAATAATAGCAAGAGGCAGACGACATCTACTTGACGATGAATTAGGGATTGGTAATCTAACAAATCTCCAATTGCCAGTTATCCAGTCAGGATTGGATAAATAGTGGGGGTTGAAATGGTCGAGTTCCCGAAGGTTAAGGATAGAAGAATGTCCGAGTTCACACAGCGACAAGATAAGCCCATGCCATGGTCAACTTAACGGAACTTCGATCCTTGGCGCTGAGTAAGTTGTTTTGGCTTCAGGACTTGTAAATTTGCTATTTCGATTTTGTTCTGTAACCGATGCTAACTCATGTCATGTTATTCTTGTTTTGCAATGTAGGCAATTGGCATTCTTCATAGGACCCTCTTTGGTATGTTATTATGCTTCTTGTTTAACGTACTTGCCATATCATGATATAATGCTTTGGTGTATCCATGAAACAACTGCCATCCTTTTAAACTTATACGAAACATATTGTATTAGAAATTTAGAATGTTCTTTTTTTTCCCCACAACACATTAGTGTTGGTGCGATTCAAAGAATCCAAAATGTCTAGTTTATGGCGATTCAGGGTCATGTCTGTTACTTTTCTTGAAATGAATGGACCGATGCACAACCCGATACTTGTAGATTTCACCTTTTTTAATGCAAGTGAATCTTTTGTTATTCTGTAGTTGGAGGGATTTTAAATGCTACATTTGGAAATGCTACAAAGATGATAATATCATTATATGCTCTGAAGAAAGGAATGATAAGAGTAGTTCAACAGTCATTGTTGGGTTCTATCCTGTCAAATATGTTGTTAGTGCTTGGATGCGCCTTCTTCACCGGAGGGCTCGTGCATAACACCAAAGTACAAACCTTCGATAAGGTAAAGTTGGCCATCCATTTCTCTGGTGATGACTTCTTGCTTGAGATTTTATGTTGTGTGGGATAAGTTCTTTCATATACATATCATATTGATCTAGTATTCTAGCGTAAATGCAATTAAAATGGGCTTATCTTGTCAGTGTGTGAACTCAGACATTCTTCTATCCTTAACCTTCTGAGGGAACTCGACCATTTCAACCCACCACTATTTATCCAATCCCGCACTGGATAACTAGCAATTGGAGCTTTGTTAGATTACCAATCCCTAATTCATGCAGTAGATGTAAATCCGCCTCTGCTATTATTTGTTGTAGAACTAATACTTTCCAGGTATAAATGTCTCAATTGGTGCAAGCTCCACATTTTAGTATCCAACATGAGTTCGCTAATACAACCTCTTAGGTTAAGAGTTTGCGGATTGACAAGTTCACTTAAATAACTCATGTTAATCCTTTCTAGCTTTGTTTTCTCTGGTTGAAGTACCTCGGATGTATGAGGTCCGCTACCTCTTTTGGCAATGAAACAAAACCTTTCTGACAATTGTAGAATTCCAACATCCTTAGTGATTTGAAATCCCCAAGCAGTGAGCTTAAGTAGTTACTTTCCGCGAACAGTACACGCCTACACATCAAAAAACGAAGGCGAGTATCACGAAATTCAGATAAGTACTGCTTGTTCGGTTCATTATGTTTGGAAAAACAGCGACTCGGCGACTATTATCTTGCTATAGATAGAACTTATCAAAGCTACCATAGATTTGAGAAAACTGGTCTTCTTTAGATTCTATTATAGAGATATCAAGAAGTAGAATTATGGAACAACCACAATAACATTGAAGAAATTGATATTTTCTTTTAACATATCATATAGCAATATAGTTAATTTAATTGAGGCCAGTGTGCATAGTCAATTGGTTTCTTAATAGATGCTAGGTTGTATCTTATTTAGCCAGATTAAACTTATTTATTACAATTTTTCTTCTCAGATGATATGGACAAGAATTAAGCTTTGTGGATTTCATCCATCACCTAGAGCTGGTAGCTGTGGAATTTTATGTGGGAATAAATGGTACATTGCCGGAGGGGGAAGTAAGAAAAAAGTATATCTTGAACACTTCCCAATGCATTTGCATTTTTCTGCTTGGACTAGTTTTAAGCATGGGTATGTTTTAAGCATTTTTGTGAAGATTTACATAAAGATGACTTAGGCTCTTAGTCGCTACCATAATATGCTTCCACTTGTTTTAGAGTTTGAATTTGTAATCTTGTTTTACGGGGCATGCGGATACATTGGTCCTTGATGTCCTAAAACTCGAGTGGTCGATAGTTTGTGGCATCATCTCCATCTTGGTAACTTCCACCAAAGTGAGTTTGGTGACTATGTGCGAGACATTATATAGAGCTCAAGTATTTTTTCAAATTAAACACTTCTTTGTCATGATCACTCATTGTTGTTAAGACTTTGTGTTATGTACTAGAATATGAAGAACAATAATTAATATTGGTTTTGAAATCTTAAGTAAACTGTTTTGATTTTTTCGCGTATCATTGTAAGTTTTAGACTATTGAAGTAATGATAATTTTTTTGCTATATGTATCACTTTTGTGTTCGGTTGATAGAGATGTTTAGGTGAATATGGGGAAGCTGGGTAAGCTATGATGGGGTAAATGTGGGGGAATGGATTTTGACCAGGTCAATGAAGACTGACCTTTTTTTTCTGTTGCAAAAGCTTAGCAACGTCGATGTTCTGTTGCTAAATTAGAACCAGAACCAATAAATTAGAGCCAGCACCATAGTTCCGGGTAGGGGTATTCCTGTAATTAGAAACAACTTAGCAATGGCAGACCTTGGTTGCGAATAAACAAAGTCGCAACGGCACGGTACGTTTCGAATCTCCGTTACTGACCAAGAATCGCAATGGAGCTTATGCCGTTGCGAAAAACTGCAACACCGTGTTTTGAAAAGTCAACCTGCCGTTGCGACCCCGGTCAACAACGTCCAGGATCCGTTGCTAATTCCTAAAAATGGTGTAGTGAATAGAAGAATCAGAGCTGAGAGATCCTGTCTACCAGGATTAATTTGAACGGGTCACAACGTCTGGCTGAAGACACTAAACTTAGCGCTTATTGGGAGGCAACCCATACATGGTGATGTTAAGGTCCCTCTGGAGGATCCTGCTGTTGTACATTAGTTTTGTTTTTGTTTTTATTTTCTTTCATTCTTGCTCCCATGGAAGTGTAGTTGCGGGAAATCCCACACTACACCCCTCACTCGAATTTGTTTAGTTATCCATTTGAAGATGAATAACAATATATTTTATTAATTTTTTTCTTGAAAGATTTACAAAGAAATGTAGAACAGAGCTAAAGAAATTACAATCACTCTTAATTTTCTCTCTCCTAATGACTTGCTTAACAATTCAAAAAGAATCCCCCTTACAACAGACCAATTCAACCCTTTATATAGGGTAGTATACAGTGGATGACAGCTAAGCTTTCCTTTATTTTGGGAACATCATGAAGTGTCGCGAATGTTATAAACGTCTTTACTTGCGACACTCTAAATATCGCCAAGTCTTCATACTTTTCTCATGTTCTGACTTTCGTCATTCATTGCGTCATTTATATTTCTTTCTTGCGACGCCTTCGCGATGTAGTTGTTTGTTACTCTCTCAAAGTATTGATGTCGCGATATTCTGCTCCTGCATCTTGCCTCTTCTCATGTCTTCTCTGCAGTAGTAGAGAATGTCATGAGAACTAATGCTTTGATATGTCGCCACCGTTTAGTATGATATTCGTTTTCTTTTACCGACAAGATTCCGTGAATTTAGGAATGACTGTTTACACGTATCTAAGATTTTATTTTTTCTGGGTTCGTCCTAGGTTACCCTTTTCTAGTCTATTTAAAGAAGAATTCTCTTTGAAAATTTCTCTCCTTTTACTTCATCTTCTTTGTTGTCTGCAATTTTTCTCTGTCGTTTTCCTTCATCGTCTTCTGCCTTAATTCTTACGCTCTTGTTTCTATGGCATCAAGGTCTGTTAATTTCACCAATTTTGATTACTTCATGATTGATCTCTTTTACTGTAGTCTTTTATTCGAATATTGCTCTTCTTTTAATGTTTCTCCCATCTTTTTATTTAGCCAAGACAAACCTGACTCTAAATTCACCGTTAAGAACCTAATATTTCTTCAGGTTCAAAATCGAAATCCTTTGCTTCTAAAAGGCATCCTGCGAGTGGCAAGGTATTTAAGAAACATTTACTCTTTTAATAACAATATTGTTGCCTCTGTTTCTTATTTAACTTGCATTTCGCAGATGGTAAAAATGAAGGTAGGTCTCCCAAGAGGCATCGTCACTCTAAACCTGTCGCATCTTGTTTCCTTTCTGGGTTCAAACTTACTTCTTCTCCTGATTTGCGCCTTCGCAAAGCGATCCATCTCTTCCAGCGATTGCCTCGCAAGAGAAACCAACCTCTCCTCTTCAAGATAATCCATCCTCTCCTGCGATACCCTCGCAGGATAAATCAATTCCTGAGTTTTCTGTGAATGAAATTCTTCAAAATGTACCTCTCTCCACTCTTTCTCTTAATACTTCTCTTTCTCCTTCACCTGTTTACCAAACTTCTTCAACTGGCATTCTTATGATCAAGAATGATTCAACTTTTCCTTCCTCCTCTTCTGAATCTACCCCTCTTACCAAAGAAAATTTAGAAGGGATAGATGTAGCTTTTAAAGTTTTATCAGACACCATGAACGATGTCAAGAAAACCTCCACTGATCCTATCAAGTCTTGTGTTTTGAATCCTTGAATAAATACTTTGGCTCGACACGTTGTCGCAAACATCTTTGGAGCAAGAAGTTAAGATCTTAAAGAACAATCTTCTCAACATTTCACTGGATTGCGACAATCTTTGCAATAAGAATGAAGATTTAGAAGGTACATTTTGCCTCTACCCTTTTTTTTTTTTTTTTTGAAGACTCAAGTCCTTGTTCACCCTTCAAGCTTTAAACCAGAAACGAAAAATGGAGATATATCAGTTGGAATCTACTGTTGAAGAAGTTCGAGATGATAAAGATTCTTGGGTGGAGCAATATAACCAATTAGATAATCTCCACACATATTTGTTGACCAAATAGATAATCTTTCTAAGGAAAATGCTTGATTTAGCGGAAACACGACTTGTTAAGTAATGACTTATCTCGCCTCTCCTATTCTTTGACTAAAGCTAATTTAGAGTTGGAAACTTTATCAGATGAGAACGGAATTCTTTTCAAGAGAATGAACGTTATTAAACAAGATGTCGAGTTTACTCGCAGCAGTATGATATTTGTCAAAAATTGTGTAAAGAGCAAGAACAATCTCTTCATTCGCTTGAGAAATAATCTTGAAGAAGTTACTATCGAGAAAGATAAACTTATTCGGGGTAGAATAAATTTAAGTGTAAAAGCAAACCAACTCAAGGATCAATGTTCCCAATTGGAGAAATCCAATTCTTCCTCATGAAAGAAAATGCCACACTTATTTCTAACGAGAAAAATCATGAGCTCGTTTGAAAGGATTAGTTGGAGATAACTTTGATATCGCCATGGACCATTTGGAAAATAGTTGTTAGGCGTTAACCCAACACCTTATCTCGCAAAAGGAAGGTAGTCATAACAGTTGGCTGCCTCATCTATTCTTCATTTACCGGTGCTTCATAATTTTTATTTGTTATAATATTTTTCGCTTTTATTCTTTGTTTTTGAGTCTGAGAAAAATCTTCATTCTTCCTAACCTTTGAAGTCCGACCACTCAAAAATTCGCAAGGAGAATAAAATGCTTACTACTTCCCTTATGCATTCTCGCGACAGAGCAGAAAGAAGATTCAACTATATGTGCGGTTACAAAAATATAGAGAGTAAAAACCAGTGAAAGCGCTCCTTCGTCAAGTTCATCTTAAAGTCAAGTTCTTGTGAATAGTATTTTGCTATCTAAATCTCTTGATCCCGTATCTATTGCACCTCCGGAAGTGAGTGATGATGAAGTTCCCAATTCCCTGATAGTGACTATGATTATCAAAGCTGCGAAGAAGTCGTTATTGATGAAATCTTGATGAAGGATCCGAATGAAGGGACTTGATGAAAATCGTCCGGTTGTCGAAAGAGAAGTCGATAAAATTGTTGAAGAACCGGTAACATATCCTGCTCATTGTCGAGAGAGCTGATGTGGAAAATTGAATTCTCTCTGTAATTTTTCGTTTTTATTTAAACTCCCTTGATTGGATGACATTTTGCATAGGATGTTTTTGAATTTTGTTGAAGTACTTCTTTTGATTTGGAGGACAAATTCCCTTTATTTTTCTTTGAAATGTATTATTGCGATAAGATCGCAGGATTTCCTCTCAATGGAGAAACCTATTGATCTTATCTTATCATTTAATTGTATGGTCTTATTTTGCCTTCCTAGTTAAAGGTCTTACTTTGCCATCCCTCATCGCGACAAGATCGCGGGGCGTCTTTACATTTTCATGTAATGACCCATTGACCTTGCCTTATCATTGCACAAGTATTTTTGCCTCTGCAGGATATTGTGCTTGCGACAATACAACAGAGTTTAAATATTCTTGCGAACATAAAATCCCATGACATTGTCGGCTTTGCGACGAAATCGCGGGACGTTTTTTCATTTTCATGTAAAAACCCATTGATCTCGCCCTCACCTTCATGTTAGTATTTTTGCCTCTTTAGGATCATTGCACAAATATGACAAGTCTTCATTTCCTTGCAAAAATAAAGTCTTATGACATTTGCGTCTTTTGACACTTATCAGCTCCCTAATGGAGGGTGCCGCCCTTATTATCTCCTGGTTGCCCCTTCAAGGAGGCGTACATCGGCCATACAAGACTAGCTCCTCCCATCCCGGTCTTAACAACAACCAGATTATTTTCGCGGCCTCTTATCCCTTATACCTATATGGTTTATGGTTACGAGACTGCACCCTAAGTGGAGTTTTCTTCGGCCGAGTGCGGCATGTGCCAAGACTTGTCAAGAGTGGTAAGGAAGTTCCATGCTCCCGCACTCTTGACTCAACCGTGTACCTCGGCGCCTTGGTCATACGACTCCTTGGAAGAGACCCTCGGGCGTCCAACAGGGTATAACCTCATATATATAGTTGGAAATCCAAGGTATCTCCACCGGATAGGCTTTCATGGGCCCCAAATCTCCATGACTCATGTTCCAGTGCGGTGTAACCTTTCCCCTGAGCCATGTCAAGAGATACCCCCTTATATGACGCACTTTAGGTCTTACATTTGCCTCTTGCGAAATATCATTCGCGAACTAAGGTGTACGCCATAAAGGTTCGTCCCATTCACTCACTCATTCATATTTGTTAATTCATTCAAGCATTCATTCTGTTTGCGAAGCTATCGCACAATCTTGCTTTATTTCCTTTGATCTCGCAATCTATCTGTTGCAAAAACATTACATCACAGATTCATTCCATTTCTCCCATCTTCTATGGGTAATATTTCTTAAGATATAACCTATTCCATGGCCTATTTAGTTTTTGCCCTACATCTTTGCCTTGTGATCCATTAATCTATATGCCCCCGTACCAACTATCTCCTTGATGATATAAGGTCCATCCCATTTTCTTGCCAGCTTGCCACCATTTTCTCGCTGATATATAGGTGTTTCTCGCAGCACCAAGTCACCTGGCTGAAATTCACGTATCTTGACACGCTTGTTATATTCTCTCGGCCAATCTTCGCTCGATAATTCTCCATATGTTGTAGTGCTCTCTCTCTTTTCTCTTCTAATTCATCTAACTTGATTAAGATGTTACTCGCACTGAGATTTTTCTCCCAAGCTTCTTTCTTTGTAGTTGGAATCTTAACTTCTGTCGGGAGTACAGCTTCAACTACATATGTTAAACAAAAAGGGGACATGCCTGTAGCTTCTCTTCTAGTTGTATTATAAGCCCATACCGCATTGGGTACTTATTCGCACCATTGATAGGTGTAGAATACACCGTATTTACTATCTAGTATTTATGCTTTCTTTGCTATTTTTCGTGTGAATTATGTATTTTATGTGTGAATTTGAGTTTTTAGGTGCTTTGGAGTCGCGCGGAGCAAAAGAAGAAGAAATCATTCATTTTGAGCAAGGAACGGAATTTGGTCATTTCACATGCGGGTGATACTCGGAGTCGGCTAAGAATATGCGCAACAAGGAAGTAAATAGGCAGTCGGTTCCGCGAAACTGACAAGCCAAGTATCACTATGGTGGCTTTTATCTAAAGAATGGGTGCTTATAGTCATCTGCGTACCCCTACCCACTTCACCTAAGTGGGTATAACCATACCCAAAATCCAGACCTAATACCCTAAATTGAGAATTTAGTTCTCAATCATTTCTTTCTTCTTTGTCTGAAAATGAGAAAGCAACGAGCTCTGCTTCTGAGATCGAGAAATATCGACGCTGCTGATGAGTAGATGAAAGAGGATGATTAAGATTCGAGAATCAGAGAAGTTTGAAGCTTAGTTAGGGTTGTAGGATGACGTTTCTGCGGTGGTTGAAGAGTTGATGATACTAAAATTGATGGCAGAGTCGATGTGGGATTGCTATTGGGTCTCAGGGGATCGAAGTTGTTAAAACTGAGCGAAAGGGTTCCCTGAAGAGCAGATCGAGATGAAGAAGGTCTATGAGTTTAATTGAGCTGGAAAGGGTATGAAGATTGCTGCCAAGACAAGGTGATAATTGAATCTGAGAAAGAAATCGAGAGATGCATAGAGGAATGGAATGGGTTTGAGCTGCTGCCGATTCAGGGTTTTGGTTAGCAACTGAGTTCGTGAAGTAATTGAAAACATGGGTTCGCTGTTGTAATCGAATCACAGAGAAGAAATCAAGTAATTGAAGCTCAGGGACAAGGGGTATGTGAATCGAGAAGAAGGGGCTGATGCTGAAATTGAATGTGAATCAAAGAATTGGTTCACTGGAAATAGCCGAAATTGAGAGTTTCTGTGAATAATGGGTTGATTAGGAGACTATTTGATGAACAAGAGGTTAAGGGGATCTGAGAGCTGCTACTGTTTGTTGATCCAGAGAAGATGTTAAGAGATGGGTATGGACTGGAATTTGGTGGTTTGGCTGTGGCTGTGCTGGTGCTGCTGGATGAATGGAAAGTGGCAGGTGAGGATCTAAGGGCCGGTGACTTTGGCTGTCTTTGCTGTTGAGGTGGAATTGTTGAGCTGGACTGGATGGCAATGGTTCAGGGGGAAAAGCAAGTGCTGGTGACTGCAAGCAAAGAGGCTCTGTGTATGTGTTTTTGCTGGGTTCAGCTGGTTGAGCCAAGGGCAGGTACATGAGTTGCAGTTATCATGTCTGGAGGTGAAGTTGCTGCTATTGGCTCGAGGAAATGTGGTGCTAACTAATTCAGGTAAGCTGTATGTATATGTGTGTGTGTCTGCTGCTATCACAGGAGTTGTAGTTACAGTGACGGGGGTACTAGCTTGAGAACCTGAGATGTTAGTAAGGGAATGGCTAAAGGCGTTAAAGGAAATGCTGTTGTTGTGCTTCTCGGTGATTGCTGGAGCTGTGAACTGAGCTGTGGATATAGAGAAGAATGGTGCTGACGGTTGGCTAGCGAGATGGAGTCGAGGAAGCTGTAGTGCTGGTAGTCGATGAAGTTTCGGTCAGCTGTGTGCAGTCTAGAAGGATGATTGATAGTGATGGTCAATGAAGACGTGAATGGATGGCAGTGACGAGAGAATGAGTATGGTACTGCTGTTTCCATGGAGCGATGTTGCTGCCATTATTTCAGAAGGAGGAGCTAGAGATGAACCGAGTTGGCAGGAAATTACAGTGGTGTGTTGCAAAGTGGAGGTTAATTGGTGGGGTGGTCAATGGACAGAATGAGTTAGTAACTTGCAAACATGGTTGGTAATTGAGGGGTATGCATAGCCATCATGGGTTTGTGGTGAGCAAAGATGCCAATGCAGCTCGGCTGTGCGAGATTATGGTCGACAAGTCGCACAATAGCTCACCCGAGCAGCCTGACTTCGGTCACAACTCATACCTGGACTCAGTGATTGACTGAGTTGACTGACCGGCGACCGGTGACTTTTCCGGCGCAATTCCGGCCGGAAACCCAGTTTTACGGCGACTATTAGTTGGGCATATTTTCTACATGGGTTTCTCTTGTGTGGGCTTGGTGGACACAATATTTGGGCTGTTGAGACTTAACCTAGTTTTGAAAGGAGAAAAAGGCTACATAAGGGAAACTTCTACAACTTGAAAAAAAATAATCACGTATTCTTTTTGGAGTTTTGCAGAGAGGGAGCTAGGGTTTGCCTTCATTTAATATTTTCATCTTCTTTACTTTATTTCCATTATTATTTGATGATGAACTCAATATTATGAGTAACTAAAACTCTCTTTGATTAAGGGCGATTTCGAAGGCCGAAATATAAATCTATATTTGATATGAAATAACTTGTTCTCTTGCATTCATTAGTGTTATTGATTGATTTCTACCATGCTAATATTGTCTATGGATTATTTGTTAAGGGTTTAAGTTCGAAATTGAATCATTAATTCTTAAGCTATTTGCTAGTTTAGATTTTCTTCGACCCGTAATTGTCTAGAGAAGATAAACGCGAGTAGCAATATATAGGTATTGATGATGGGACTTTGTTAAGTACCCATATGTAGAAATCGACACTAGTAGGTGATTCATGCTTTTGAGTTCATCACTAGGAGCAACCTTATCTCACAGAACTTAGAGCACTTGTTTAAGTCAAACCTAGTAAGCGTACCTCTAGGAAACTTGGCAAGTAGGAACCGGTAGTCGGCGCTTCCGTATCCGGTGAGCTAGGAGATAATAACGGAATAGTTGAGCGTACTAATTATTCTAGGGTTGTTAGTAACATGATAATGTGAAGAACATAGCTATCTATCAATTTGGTTTGTATTAGTGGTCTAGAATGAACCTTTAATCAATTACATCTCATATTTGAATACATTTTACAATTTTCAACATTTCTACAACAAAATCATCTTTGCTAAGAGTATTTGCATAACAACTTGAACTTAATACCTCCCTTGGGACGATCCTACTTACATTATACTACTTGCTAGTTAAAGAGAAGTAGAGAAATTTATTTTTGTGAGTTTGACGCCTCGTCAAAATTGGCGCCGTTGCCGGGGAGGCAGTGGCAAGTTTAGTTGTTATTTTTATTCTTAGTTGTTATTTTTGCTTTTGATTACGATTTCGGTTTACTTATTCAATCTCTTAGAATCGATTTTCAGGTACTATTTCTTTGGTGAATGCGTGGAGAGGGCGAGACCAAGTCCAATTGGTATACGTCTTCGTTCGGGCACTTTACTTAAGGATTTCATTCGGCAGTCAATACTCCACTTCCTCAAAGTTCTACACCAAGTGAATTCTCGGACTCGGACGAAGAGGAAGACAACACAATGGGAGGTCGACCACCTGCTCCAAGAACACTCAAGGAGCTCACTTCTCCAAACCTAGATCAGCAGCCTCTATGTATTCAGCTGAATGGAACCATTGAGTTGAAACCACAATTGATTAACTTGCTGCCCAAATTCAGAGGTTTAGCGGGAGAAGATCCTAATCGTCACTTGCAACAATTCCATCATGTTGTGACTAGTATGAAGCAAGCAACTGCAGATGCGGATATGGCTATGATGACAGCTTTTCCTTTCTCTCTTTTAGATACTGCAGGAGAGTGGTTCTTTTGCTTACACTGAAGCATAACCACATGGAATGGGATGAAGAAATTGTTCCTTGAGAAGTATTTTCCAGCATCAAAAGCAGCTGTGATTCGCAAGGAGATTTGTGGTATTAGGCAAGTATCGGGAGAGACTCTCCATGAGTATTGGGAGCGCTACAAGAAGCTTTTAGCTAGTTGTCCACACCACCGAATCGGTGATCAACTTGTGATTCAATATTTCTACGAGGGGTTGCTTTCTAATGATAGAAATTTGATCGATGCATGAAAGTGGTGGTGCACTTACCAACAAGACCATTGCGGAAGCTACAAGTTTGTTGGAGAATAAGGCTGCGAACACTCAACAATTCTATACTCGAGATGAATCAGAAGAAGGAAGGTGAATGAAGTTGGCAATTCTTCACACATGGAACAAAGGATGGGCAACATGGAGAGAATGATGACTCAAATAGCTGCTGCATTTGTCATACCATCATCATATACCGAAGATGTTGAGCAAGCAAGTGCTATGTACCAAAATCAGCAAAGGCCGAGGTACGATCCGTACTCCAACACATACAACCCAGGTTGGCGTGATCATCCTAATTTCAGCTACGCCAACAAGCAAGCTGTTGCAAATCCTACTTTCAATCAACAAGGAGGATATCAATTCATGCAAAGACCACCACAAGAAACTCAAGGCACGAGTATAGATGACAAGTTGAATCTCATTCTCAACACAATGGTGCAAGATAAGCAAAAACTGCAATGGATATGAAGGACATCCGAACACAAATGGGTCAATTAGCTAATGCCGTGAGCAAATTGGAAGCACAAGCATAGGGAAAACTTCCTTCGCAACCAATAAATCACAAGGAGAATGCCAATGCTATTGAGTTACGAAGTGGGAAGCAAGTAGAGAAACCGGAAACATCACCGGTGTCCCATGAACCCTGATTTGGAGAAAGAAGAGGGTGAAACAGCCCCAAAAAGGCTGACCCGGTAACAAATTCTAACTCTAAAACTCATGTTTCTACTTATGTTACTTCTCCGCCTTTTCCTAGCAGGTTTGCAAAGTCGAACAAGGAGACATTGTACCAAGAGCTTTTGGAAATCTTTAAGAAGATTGAAGTGAACATTCCACTCATTGAGGCGATAAGGCAAGTTCCACGTTGGGCAAAGTTCTTGAAGGAATTGTGCACTAACAAGCACAAATTGGCCGTAACGAGGTAATGAGTGTGGGGGAGAATGCTTCGGCATATCTTCAAAAGAAACTCCCACCTAAGTTCAAAGACCCGGTAGTTTCACCATACCATGTACTATTGGTAAAATCAGGTTTGAACGTGCTATGTTAGATTTAGGAGCATCCATTAATGTTATGCCTGCCCGTTTATGAATCATTGAATCTTGGACCTCTTAAGAATACCGGTATTGTTATACAACTTGCTGATAGGTCTAATTCTTACCCGAAAGGGGTTATTGAAGATGTTTTGGTGCAGGTTAATCAACTCATATTTCCAGCTGATTTCTATGTTCTTGACATGATGGATGAAGATTCACCATCGTATACTCCCTTGCTGTTGGGTAGACCGTTCATGAGAACCGCTAGAACAAAAATAGATGTTTTTAAAGGCGCTTTAACTATGGAATTTGATGACGAAGTCATAAGTTTCAATATCTTTGAGGCTATGAGATATCCTAGTGATGTGCATTCCTGTTTTTCAATTGATATTATTGATTCTCTAGCTCAACAGATTTTTGAGTTGAATGGTGAAGATGCTTTAGAAAACACCATAGTGGAAGGTTTAGGTTATGGAAAATACAAAGACATTGAAAGTGAATTGTCTATTTGTGATGAGCTTAAAGAGGCTGTTTTATCTCTTAACTCATTACAAGAAGTTCCACCAAAATATAATGTGTCTTATGTTTCTTTGCCGCTTACTAATGAGAAACTTTACCGTCGATTGTGCAGCACCTATTCTTGAGTTGAAACCTCTTCCGGATCACCTTAAATACGTGTATTTAGGTGACAAGGAAGAGTTACTGTGATCATTGCCAACAACCTTACTAAGGTGCAAGAGGAGAAGCTTGTTCGAGTGCTAAGAGAGTACAAGTCTGCCATTGGGTGGACTATAGCCGATATCAAAGGAATCAGTCCTTCCACATGTATGCAGGAATACTTCTTGAGGAGGGGGCAAAACCAACAAGAGAAGCTCAACGTCGCTTGAACCCTCCGATGATGGAAGTAGTCAAGAAGGAAATCCACGAAGTTGTTGGATGTCGGGTTATCTATCCCATATCCGATAGCAAATGGGTGAGCCCGGTTCAAGTTGTTCCAAAGAAGTCCGGAATCACGGTGGTGAAAACGAAGATAATGACTTGGTTCCAACTAGAATTCTAGACCGGTTGGAGAGTTTGCATTGACTACGGAAGCTCAACTCTACCACCCGAAAGGACCATTTTCCCTTACCATTTATTGATCAAATGCTTGAAAGATTGGCTGGACATTCTTATTATTGCTTTCTTGACGGTTTTCAGGTTATAACCAGATTGTAATAGCTCAGGAGAAGATCAAGAAAAGACGGCGTTTACTTGCCCTTTTGGCACTTTTGCGTATAGGACGTATGCCATTTGGCTTGTGCAATGCTCCAGCCACTTTTCAACGTTGTATGGTAAGTATATTTTCAGATTATGTGGAAAGCATCATAGAAGTGTTTATGGATGATTTTAGCGTGTATGGTGATTCTTTTGACAAGTGCTTAGATAACCTTACACTTATTCTTAAACGATGCGTAGAAACTAATCTTGTGCTTAATTGGGAAAAGTGTCACTTTATGGTGAATCATGGGATTGTACTAGGCCATGATGTATCCTCTAAGGGGTTAGAAGTGGACAAGGATAAAATAGATTTGATTCGAACTTACAATACCCTACAAATGTGAGGGAGGTTCGCTCTTTTCTTGGTCATGCGAGGTTTTATAGGAGATTCATCAAGGATTTCTCCAAGATTGCAATGCCCCTGTGTAGACTCTTGCAAAAAGATGTGGCCTTTGATTGTGACAAGGAATGCAAGGAAGCTTTTGACACCTTGAAAGAGTTGTTGACTACCGCACCAATCATCAAACCACCGGACTGGAGCAAGCCATTTGAGTTGATGTGCGATGCAAGTGATTATGCCGTTGGAGCCGTGTTGGGACAGCGAGATGGCAAAGTTCCATATGCCATTTATTATGCTTCTAGAACTCTCAACGGTGCACAAATCAACTACTCCACTACTGAAAAGGAGCTCTTGGCCATAGTATTTGCACTAGAGAAGTTTCGATCTTATTTGGTGGGTACAAAGGTGGTGGTTTTCTCTGACCATGCTGCACTTCGATACTTGCTAACAAAGAAGGATGCTAAGCCAAGGCTCATAAGGTGGATTCTTCTTCTTCAAGAGTTCAACTTGCAAATCAAGGACAAGAAGGGTAGTGAGAATACTGTAGCGGATCATTTAAGAAGATTGGTTGTGTCCGAAGAAGCGATTCCTTTGCATGATAGCTTCCCGGATGAACAACTCTTTGCGGTTGGTGGCACAACTCCATGGTACGCTGATATTGTTAACTTCTTGGTGATGGGACAAGTACCTGGTTCCATGTCTACATTCCAAAAACACAAGCTCAAGAAGATTGCTAAGCAATATATATGGGATGAACCTTATTTGTGGAAGCATTGCTCTGATCAAATGATCCGCAGTGCGTGACTCGAATCCGAGTTCCAATCAATTCTGAATTTTTGTCACTCATATGCTTGTGGTGGCCATTTTGAGCCAAGAGGACACCCCTCAAGGTTCTCGAAAGTGGTTTTTATTGGCCTACATTGTTTAAGGATGCATATCTATGTTGTAAGGCTTGTGATAGGTGTCAAAGGACAGGCAACCTTGGTGCTAGAAACCAAATGCCGCAAACACCAATTCTCATTTGTTGAGATTTTTGATGTTTGGGGTATCGATTTTATGGGGCCTTTTGTGAATTCCAATGGGAAATTCTTTATACTTCTTCTTTGTAGATTATGTTTCTAAGTGGGTGGAAGCTAAAGCCACCCTACCAATGATTCTCATATTGTTTGTGAGTTTGTGAAGGAACATATCTTTTTCTAGGTTTGGAACACCTCGAGTGGTGATTAGTGATGGAGGTTCGCACTTCAAGAGATCCTTTCACGCTCTTCTAAAGAAGTATAACATTTCTCATAAAGTTGGCACACCGTACCATCCACAAACGAGTGGACAAGCTGAAATTTCCAACGGGAGATTAAGTCCATCTTAGAGAAGACGGTGAATGTTACAAGGAAAGATTGGAGTTATAGACTCAATGACGCTTTGTGGGCGTATAGGACAGCCTATAAGACACCCATC
>JAJJWW010017387.1:0-66183 GCA_023531295.1 Papaver armeniacum
GTGATGCGTGTCGTAACCACAACAAATTAATTAATATTTTTCCACTTAATTAACAAGTAATATAGTGTATTCAAGTTCGTTCCCAGCGGATCAAGAGATTTTTAGTTCACAAAGGGGGGTTTGTTTTATAAAGCAAACAAAAAATAAACAAAGCAATTCAAATATAAAGTTGAAATCAATAAGAGAGACAAGATCAAGGAATCCTTCTTCGTTGCAAAACAATGATTCAAGTTATGTTCTTTTCCACTTTTATTAGTCACAGATTATCACCAACCGTAGGTAAAGCAACTAGATCAGTGCTAAACCCCTAAATCCCTTGGATCACGTGGGATAGGAAGTTCTCGACCTCTTGGATTCTATTTACCAAACCACCTAGTAGTAGATCACTCAAGATGTAATTTAAATAAACGCATTAAGATTTATGAATTTATTAGGTTGATATTAGTAGTTAGACTCTTAGATCAAGGTCTACTTGCTAACGTTGTTTTCACACACAATTGCTCCACGGAATCCCTCCGCAAGGTCTCGTGTTTGCTACTTATGTAAAGAGTCAAAACACGAGTACTTATCCCCTAACTTTCACTAGCTTTAGATCAATTAAAAAATCAATTTAGTTGGCCACCCAAACAATCTATCAATCAACCATGAATGTATAAACATTCCTATTAGCAAAAACAAACGATAATCATGTGAAAAACTTCAAGATAGAATTGAAAACAAAACTCAAATCATATATTAAGAACTAGGAATTCATCCTCAATCAATAAGAAAATTAGCTACTCATGTTTTTGAAATTCACACAAATAAATAAAAGGAGAATTTTTCAAGTTCACACAAATAATTAAAAGAAGAATTTTGAAAAGCAAGCAAAAACACAAGTGTTGTGTGTGTAAAAAGGTGTAGAGAAGTGTGTAGAGAACTTCTCTATTTATAGGCTTCAATGCTCTCCAAATCTTCCAAGGAATAGAATCCTCATTCCATAATAACACCACTTTCCCAATTTGAGCTTAATTCCAATTTCGAGTTCAATTCTCCAAAGCTTCCAAGTTTTCATCTTTTTCCCAAATCTAAGTCTTCACACCCATGAGAGGAACTCACACAAAATTCTGCAATTTTGGTCGCCTGAAAAGTCCCTGGAGTTCACCGGAATCCGGCCAGAAAAGTCACCGTCGGCCACCTGAATATTGCTGCCGCTGACGGAATATTATGTCAGATTCCGTTAAAGTTAACCGTCAAACTAACGGTCTCTGTTAGTCAGGAAGGTCAAGGGAAGGAGTAGTCAGACACTGAGTCAGCAAAGAGTCAGCTGCCTAGTTAGCTGAATGGTCTTACTCAGCTGAGTTGGATCGGTCATCGCCGACACCGAGTCGACTCGTCGGAATATAAAATCGGCCGAGTTTCGGCTGTTTACAAGACATTCCCCCGCCAAGTTCAGGCCTCACTTTAGCTCCATTCCTGCACAAATTCATATCCTAACATACATCTAACTGAGCAATTTTCAATCCACATCTTCATAGCAGCAGCTTCTCATTCTTATATACAACCTCATACCCATTTCATCAACAGCATCACTCTCATCTTCTTTGATTCGACTCCAAGAACAAAACTAAGAGCGATGAAACATCCAACAAAGTGGCGGAAATCAACAACATCAGGATTATCTTCTCCATTCAAACCAGAGAGCAACAACAACTCATTCGAACTCAACCCATCTCAGCTCTTCTCGATCTTGTTCATCCACAGAACCCATTAATTTCTTCCTCTCTGTGTTGTTCAACAAAGATAGCATCATTCTTACGCTTCTCCATTCGAACTCTAATTCAAAACCCACTACAAATCCATCGATCTCTTCTCTTAATTTTAATCGAACCCATGAATATCAACATCTTCACTGCTTCATCTTCTTCATAATCTTCAATATCAGTCACCACAAACCCTAACAATTCTCAATCAAAACATCACAGTCCACAGCAGCAGTGTCTCAATCAACTCAATGTCAAAACCCATCTCTATTTCACTCAACAACATCGATTTCTTCGTGATTCTTCTCCTCAGCAGCATCAATTCCAGAAGGTAATTCTCGATCTAAATCTTCACAGCAAACCCTTGATTCCTTCAGACTTTTCTATTTTAAGAACCCTAACTTGTAAACACATCTCGGATCTTATAATTTCAGCTTCCAATTCTTCGTATTGATTCAGATTCAATTAGTAGCAACGGCTGCTATTCTTCCTTCTCATTTTCAGGGAAATGTAATAAAACTGAATGATTGAGAGAAATAATATGTCGATCTAGGGTTGGGTAGTTTGAGGTTGGATTGTTACACCCCAGGGATAGGTACCACCCCTACTGGTTGCCTTGAGTTTCTTCCATGGTTGATAGACGCATTTATGTGTCTAATTTGTCCTCAATGTTTCGTATTGTTAGTCTCGATTTTTGTACTAATTTTGGTGTCTTTATGTTTGTTTAGGTGTTATTGGAGAATTACACTTATGCGGAAAAAGTTGCTCGAAAAGTGCTTTTTGACTCCCGAAGGACAATTGCTATCGGACCCTCACTTTTGCTAAGGGGCACCCACGGCTATATATAGCCTATTCTCCATCGCACCCATCTTCTCCGTTTGAATAATTTTTGGCGGAAAAATGTTTTTTTTCCGGCGCATTTTTTTCCGTCGATTCGGGACACGATTAAGGGAGATTCAATGGCCGATATTCATTGGGTTGGACCCGTTAGAGCATATAAGGGTTGTTGTGTGTGTTTGGATCGACTAGAATGGGTTGCATGATCGTGTGGAAGGAAACAGAGTCTCTCGGGTTTTTTCCGAGCTCTGAGTGTGTGGTCGAGAGTTTTCCGTGTACCCGATCCGTGTTATACCACTTCGGAAGATGTACCGGCGTGTAGGGAGTGTGTTTGAAGCAATTCAAGGCTCTGAGGGATTAAAAGTTAAGAAAATATTCTAGAATATTTTCCTTAATTCCGAGTAATGAAGAAATATATGGAGTTATGGAGGGGATTTCTCGTGCATGAGAGGCTATAAAAGGTGTTGTGAGGTCATAGAATAGAGGGAGGAGAGTTTGGGAGCGTTACAGAGCTTAGAAAATCAAGTTGCAGAGAATTCTGCTGCTGCTGCTGTGAAGAACCTCAAGAACACGAAGAAGCAGACGGCCAAGACCGTCGTTCCTCAACAAAGGGGACGATTGCCACTCGTGGGTCGCAGAAATACAGCAACAGCCACACTTCTTCGTTATCGTTTTCTGTAACGGTGTTTGCAACAATTATAAGCGTTGCAAACACCTGGTTTTAATAGTTTTTTCTCCATATCATCATTTGTACACCTCCTTTGAGCAATAAAAATGATTTTTGAGCGTGTTTCCAACATGATGAGCTAGAACCCATCACTGGGATGACGGAGGAAGCTGTTTTGCACCCATGTGGTAATTCTATTTAATTCCTTTATGACTATTTGCACTATTATAATTGATTTATGATTTTTATTGATTATTTGTGAATTCGTTAGATGTCGCATGCTTAGTCTTAGGTACTTTAGATGCGCCATGCTTGTGAGTTACATATAATTCTTTATAAAATCTACCTTGGCAAAGAATTAGAGTCGATGTTTGTTACTTTATGAGCCTTAATTGTCCGGAATTAATAGATGAACCGCATGAATGTAAGAATTGGTGGAATCCCGAGTCCCAGTAACTCTCTCCATCTTGTGACATAAATTGTATATATTCTTTATATTTATTATTTTTATTTATTAAATCCTAGAATCGATTCCATCAAGTCCGAGTGAACGACAACCCTACTACCACTTTCTACAACATTATTGAGTCACATCAATGGTGCCTTTAGCACTTCTGTGGGTTACCCCTTAACCTTTGGTTGGCTCCGGATAGTGTTTGCCATGGAAATGACAGTTTTGCCATTTTTGCTCAATTTGGACGATTTCTTATTCTTTTCTTCCATGTGACTCCAGAGTACCTAATAACTCAAAAACACGCTTAAAGTACATAATTCACAAGAAAAATAGCAAAGAAAGCATAATATAAATAGGATGTACTCTACACCCTATCATATCGCAAGCCAGATCCGAAAATAAAGGACAGCTTAGCTGTCACCCACTATGTAATGTCCTATATAAATGACCGAGTAGGTTTATAAGAGAGGAGAGAGATCTTTTTCCAGTGTTGGGAAAGTTATTAAGAGAGAGAAAGTTTAGAGCGGTTGTAAATTCTTAGCTTATTTCCTTTCCATCTTGTAACATTTGTGAGTTTTAATCAATAAAGACTATAATTGTTCATCTTAAAATGACTTGATTGTATGAATTCTTATGAGGGGTGTAGTGTGGGATTTCCTGCTACTACAGATACCATAAAAAAAGCAAGATAACAATAGTTTTTCTTAACCGGAACCAATTGAATCACACACACATCAATTGTACCGAAATTTTGTAAGCCTAAACAATTGATACCACACAATAAAGCAAGATTAACAATAGTTTTTCTTAACCGGAACCAATTGAAACACACATCCACACACACATCATGAAATAAATATCAATTGAACTGAAATTTTGTTAAGCAAAAGCAAAAAATATATGTAATATAAACTCGGGCTTTTCTTAAATTGAGGAAAACAATTAACTAACAAGATTGTTACTTCAAATTTCACATCCACTTCTCCAATATGATTGCATCTTCGTCCAGGGAGAATTATATCGAAATATCACCACGTTGTCATCCTTATGCGTGAACAAAAGAATAACAATACACCTCAACCTTTACCAGATAAAGGTTGAAAACCGGTTTTAACAGTTGCGAGCAAAAGTTGAAAACCGTCGAAACACATATGCTCTTATGCTAAGCCAAAACCGATTCAACATATTGTGACTTTTTCACATATTGTTTCTATCAGAACCCCTCATAATCCTTTGATAAAACCTAACTACAAGGTCTAGAACTTAATCCCGCTAAATCAAAATGTCACCCAAACCATGAGGGTTCACAATATATGAGATCGAATATCAAGGTAGTAAAACCTAGATCAAACATCCCATAAACCAATTTGCAATACACCATAAATATTAAACATGAAATCAAGTATCGCAATTACCTCTATCTTGTAGGGAATTAAATTGAAAAACCAACACACAAAGAATGAGGTCATTCTGAGCTCGGATGAAGAAGTTATGGGCAAAACAGTTTTACACTTCTTCGTATGGGGACCTCTCACTAGGATCGGTTCCCTATAATTAAAACCGTGCTGCACATGTGCATAGGATCTCTTTCCCCAATAACAAAACTTGCTACACAGGTGCATAGGATCTCTTCCCCCAATAACAAAACTTGCTGCACATGTGCATGAGATCTCTTCCCCTTTTGCATCTATCACTAGGATCGGTACCCCAAGTGTTACTTGTGATGGATCACAATTCACAACACTAAACTGTTTTTGACATAACTTTTGCATACGATGTCCGAATTCAGTGATTTTTGGCTCATTTTGACCACAAAATCAAGAGCTACACATATATGATCAGTATATATAAACATCATCAACTCAAAATTACCATTTATATCAAAAGCTCAAAAATAGATAGAGAAGGTATGAGTATATAAGAAAATAAATCTCGCTAAAGATGTTAATTAGTCATATAATAATCGAGAGATCATGTGCTCAGTTTTTTCATATGCTTCCTCACCTTTCAAAATTGATCACCAAGGTGAGTATGCACATCCTAACACAACTAGGTTGTGTTGAGTTGATCCTTATCTTGTTCGTCACGAGTGACTAAGACCGAATCATCATTCTTGACCTCTTGCTTGGTTTGTTTTTTCTTGTTCCATCTCTTGTTTTTCTTCTTTGACTTGTGATGAAGAGTTTCATTATCACAACCTTTACTAGTACAAGAGATTTCAGACATAATGTCTTTCTTTAGTCTTTCAAGAAGACTCTTGTAATTATTGTCACCAATAATTGTACCGAGAGTCATTCTTGTGACTAACTTTTGGTCCCTTCTTGGCTATGGAGGACTTGGGACCCATTTAGAGTTGGGTTTCGCAGAGCAACTTTCTCCTTCATACCATTAGGACGATTGTCCTTTTGAATACTTTGTGAAACATCCTTTCTCCAATTTGAAACATCGATCTTGTCCGTGCATTTGAAACATCATCTCTTTCTATAATTGGGTCTTTTATGAGATGACCTTGTCGAGTGATATGCAAAATTTGAACTATCATCATAATAATTCTTTTGCCTAAACTTAGGACAATAACGATCTGAGTTCTTATGAGGAGCAAACTTAGCCAATTCATTTGATACAAAAGAAAGTGCATCTTTCATCTTACGAACTTTGCATCCCCATTGCAAGTGTCCTATATTACCACAATAATAACAATGCTTAGTATATATATACGAAGTATGAGTTTTAATGTTACCTTTTTGTGGATCCTCTTGCATTAGAGCTTGACAAGTTTTCTTCTTCTTCTTCTTATCCTTGTTCAACGTTGTTGCCTTCTTGACAGACTTCTCTTATTTACAAGAAATATGAGCATCTTTGTCATCAGTGGAAGCCTCTGATTGAGAAGAATTTGTAGCTTTAACAAATTTTACCTCTTTTCTAATATTTGAAGCATCTATTCCCTTATAGCCCAATCCCCGTGTATCACGATGATTTCTACTTTCTTCAAACATTGAGGTTAAATTGTTTGAGCTAGCATTGAACTTTTAAGGTCCAAGTTTTCTTCTTCCAAAGATCTTGATTTTATCAAGAGCATCGGCTAGATCAGCCTCAAGGCGTTTTTCTTGTGAGAGATATACACCTTCTTTCTCTTCAAAACTCTTTTGTTGAGAGTTAATCCGTGCATCGATTCAACAAGTTTCTCTTCCAACAAGTGAATTTTTCAAGAGCAACTTCACGCTCTTTCTCTAACAATTTTGTTTTTAGAGACTAGCACTGGATTTTTCTTCAAGACCCCGTACTTGTCGAGAATTAAACATTGCTTCCGATTCGCACGTTTCTTTTCCGAAAAAACAGCTTCTCTTCGAAGATTTTCACATTCTAATTTCTTAGAATTTAGATCGTTTGTACGATCTTTAAGAAGATAATCACAGGTTAGGTAACCAATATAATATCCTTGAAAAACCTTCTTCAATTTCTTGTTCTCACGACAAAGAGGAGTCATAAAACCAAGAAAATCCGAAGTTCGCAGCTTTTCATTTTTCAAAGGTTCCAAAGTAGGTTTAGAGTATTATGAGATATCCTCTTCTACTTCTTGTTCAAAATCTCGAGCCATCATTATCGGAAATTTCATCTAACCTTTCTTGTAGACTTATTTTCCAAATAAGTTATCGGTTTCTACATTATTAACAAGATTAACTTGTCTCGTAGAATCTCTAGAGATGATTTCTTCAGATATTGAATCGTAGATGCCATCATCAAGTGTTAATTTAGAACTCTTGATGTCTTGTTTTACGTTAACTGAATCATTCATTAGATTCAATTTTTATAGGTTGGATCGAACCAAAAATAGATTGTTAGATTTTTTCGTGTTTGCCTGCTCTGATACCAATTGAAAAGGCGAGGGTACCCAAATGTACCTCAAGCTAAAACTTTTTCTACCTATAAGTCCTTTCTCCAAAAGTGATTGTCTATGGACTGAGTCGAGACAATACAACTAATCGATTCACACTTCGTGTGATCGTCTATGGATACGAGATCGAGACAATACAACAACGAAGTATGTTTACTTGATACAAAGGTTCAGACTTAACAAAACACAATAGGATTGCTTATCAAGTAAATAGGAATTAACATTTGTGTGATTTTACTTTAATTATAATAAAACAATTATAATGCGGAAAATAAAAGTAAATGACACAAAGAAGATTTTGTTAACGAGGAAACCGCAAATGCAGAAAACCCGGGACCTTGTCCTAATTGAATACTCTCAAGATTAAGCTGCTACACAAAATTACACCTAACTTCGTATAGTTGAGACGAAGTAACTAACCCTATAGTTCCCTTAGTTGTGAATAAGTCACGTACTTGGAACAATTCCTTGGTTTGTATTCCAAACTTGAAAGGAACAACAAATATGTTTGGTATCAACTTTATTCAACCAAGTGATATGAGTCGGACAAAGGCTCTTCTTTTTATCTTAACATAAACTCCTTCGTCGGGTCCTTAGATCTATCTTATGTTCAATCACCCAAAGGTAATCGTTTAAGATTAAGCCAATCAATACCTTTAATCACAAGGAAACGTATTGACGCCGATCTACTCGATTAATCAATCCAATCTACCACAAGGGTAAACCGATTATTAATTGGATCCTCTTTTTCCCAAACAAGTATTGTGCACACCAAAGATTATAAAACCCAAGTCAGATCTTCAATATCTTCTTTGTCTTCGAATCTTCTTAAATCTTCAATAAAAACCTGCACACAATCATTTGAATCTCTTGTAATCAATCACGCACAGAACGGAGTGTGTTAACAATGGATTATCACAAGATCGTCTTTAGAACTAACAACAGTCTAAAGATCCGTGAAACTCCTCGAACTAGTTTTAGTGAATCTTATATCGAGAGAGAAGATTCTCAAGAATAAACAAACTAGGTGCAATCGATTTCAACCACCGTTAGTCAATCAAATCAATCGAAAACAAAGATAAACCGCAATTATCTAGTTTCCCACCAACGGTCATTAGAGCTTCTCAATCCCAAAGAATACTTTAAATTGAGAGTCCGTAAGAGATTTCGCCTAATTAGGTTACTCTCCTCTCCGAATAGGGGCTACACGCAAGACAACAACAAAAGAGTAAATCTATTGTTACTTAAGGATTAGTTTGCTAGAAAGGCAAACTTCGTGGTATTTATAGACAAGGAAGTTTGACACCAAGGAATTTCCAAAACCTAAAATATTCTCAAGATATTCATAAAAGCACAAATTCGGTTTTCATAATTCCCGAAATGCTCATCCAAAAATAACGATCGAAATCTCTCGGAAAATCTAATTAGTAAATGCACATTACTAATTTCGTAATTTCCTACAAAATAAAATTAATAAACTTAATTAAAATATTCTTAACTTACTTATGTTTTGATCCCGGGATTCTCTTCCCTTAGCCGTTAAGGAATATCTTTGAACAATTATAGAAATAAACATTCACAAAGACGTGTTCAAAGTTTGTTGACATCTTAACTTTTGTAAGATCTCTTTCACACTTACAACCTTGAAACCGATTTGACACACTTCCAAACAAGTTTAGAATTGGTTCATCTAACTTTCAAGAACTATGTGATTGATCAAACCAACATTCAATCACAATCATGGGTTTAAGGTTCATCTACCTCCATATGAGTATTGTGCATAGTCACACTAGCTTCCCAAAAGTTCGATTGACTAGGAACTAGGATCGGTTCCCCACATATATATGGTATCTAACTTATATGTGTTGCACATGTCCATAGGATCGGTTCCCTTTCTTCTATAAACCTTGCTGCACCCCATACAAGGATCGGTTCCTTTTGATGTACTGCACCCCTTACTAGGATCGGTTCCCTTTCCCTTACAAGGATCGGTTCCCTTTCCCTTACGAGGTCGGACATACAAAATCCGATCATACCATTGTGTGATTACTTAAGATCGGTTTTACTAATAAAAGTTATACCAATACATAAGTCAGGCCTTTGTGAACAGTTATACCAAGAACACAACAAATTGTGAGCGGTGATACTCTATCACACATATTGGTTGTTCATAAGATATGCAATGAATAACAAAACCAATAACACCTGGCAATTTCCTTTTCGGTTTGTAAACAAGTTTATGAACTTACTTCCTTAGAACACATGTAAACATTTTTCCCTAGGATGAAATCCTCACCTCATACCCATACATAATCACAATAGCATTCAAATGATTATGGCGATGTCTTATCTACAAAGTTTAATGGTTAAGCAATAAACCTCGTATTGTATTCCTTAATACTATGTCTATCTAGAGTTCAAATATGCTTCGCAGATTATGTTTTCAATATGCACGACTTGAAAGATACGTTAGGGAATGAAACAGGTTCAAGTCAAATATCGCTAACCTCAATTGGAAGGATGATTGTTGTCGTTGTAGCGCCTTGCTTCTTCACATCTTCAAGTCTTCGCAATACTTGTAATGTCTCATATCCTAATACTTTCAAGCTAACCTATACGAAGTTTAACTCTAGTACATAATCAAGCGAGTCTTAACATGAGTTTTGATTCACTAAAATATGACAACCAAACTTGACATACCAACGCTTGGCGGGTTCAACCGAGCCATGCTCTAACGGATGTTGTCTCGATGGTGACTGATTTTGGAATTCGAGAAGAAGTCGGGAATGGATATAATAAAGAAGAAGAGATCGAGTGCATGGTGATATTTTGCAGTCATGTGGCTGGTGATGGCAGGATATGAGGATGAGTTTAAGAAAATCCAGAAGAATATAAACTCACGGAAGAGGAGTCTCCGTGGGTGGTTGTGGGAGTTTGGTCGAGAAACTAAAATCCGTAACTTTTAATACTCACGTTGACTTGACTGTTCGGGAGTTTGAATGGTTGGGAAATCAAAATTTATGGGAAAAGAAAACTCACGGATATACATGTATCCGAGAGAACATGAGCTAATGAGAAAGTTGCATTGTCGGGTTTCACTAATCGATTGCATTATGACAGTTGAGATTTATAAATGGGTTGGACTTCCAAGACCGTGATACGAGCTGATTACGCTTCGAGTTTCTTTATGCGAACAGTTGGTGGTCACATCCGTGACGTTAATGTTTTTGGAAATTTAGCACGGGTTTCTATACGCGGGCACTTCTACAACTTGGAGACAATAAAAACACTTCTTAACCTAAATCATAATATTTCTACATCTCATAATACACTTTTGTTCTTCATAAATATTTTAGGGTTTACCCTTTTAGGGGGAAACCGAGAAACGGTGTAATCATGAGAAGCTAAACTTTTGTTGGTTAAGGATGGATTCAAAGTTCCAGACGTAAAGATTTATTAATTATACAAGTTTATTTGAGTTTTAATCATTATCGATTGTCTTTTATATATCTAGGGTTTATGATTGGTTTCTAGATTATTCAAGTGTATAATTGAATTAATCTATTGGCCATTCTATTTCTAGTGGAGAGTTGAGCGATCCGTAATTATCGTGCATCTCCTATGCAAGTAGAAATCCCAAGACCTTGCAGAGGGATTCTGTGGAGCAATTGCGAGAGAATACAACACAGTAAGTGATAGGTGTAGAATACACCGTATTTACTATATAGAGTTTATGCTTTCTTTGCTATTTTTCGTGTGAATTATGTATTTTATGGTTGCTTTTGAGTTATCAGGTACGCTGGAGTCGCACGGAGGAAAAGAAGCGGAAATCATCTCAATTGGAGCAAAAGGGCAAATTGTCATTTCATGGGCGAACAATATCTGGAGACGAATTACGGTTAAGGGGCAACTCTCTAGAGGAATACTAGAGAAAGGCTAGCTGCGGTTAAGGGGATGCTATCTGGGCAGCCCTTATCCAGGGGATGGTTGCGTTGTTAGCACCTCAATCCAACGTTATCCTCAATTAAGAAGTCTCATTCAATCATTTGCATCTAAGTGAGAAGAAGAGAAAGGAAAGCAGCCATGGATGCTGTTAAAATCGATAGAGCGGATAGAGAAATCGAGAGATGACCAAGGTAATGGTGCTATGGAATGGCAGGGTGGTTGTGCTTGCAGTCTCCGATGAAGTCGTTGAGGATGGCTAAGCGAGAGACAGGGGAGATCGAGAAAGAGAGAAATGTCAAGAGTTAAATCGATGAATTTGATGATTGATGAAGCTCGGGGAGACTGAGAGATCGATTAGAGGTGCGTAGATTGAGATGAGGAGGCATAGAAGAAGAATGGGTATTGATTGATGCCGTGATAGTGGTGGAATCGATGAAATAGGGTCTTGTACTGTTGTATCTTAAACTGAGAGAAGTTGAAGTTCATGGGATTTTGGTCGAGACAAGGCTGGGGTCGGAGTCATTCTTTGGGAAATCGGTGTGGTTGATCGGGTTTGTTAACTCGGGTTTGTTGTTCAATTGACAAGGAATGGGAGAAATTGGTTGTTCTCGGGAGAATGAAGATGAAGCTCAACAGGTTGATTTTATAGTTGGCAAGTGATGGGTTCTAGTGATGATAAGTTGCGGTGTCCTGGATGGTATAAAGGAACCGGTGGTTTTGAGCTTTGAGATTAGTCCAGGGGAAATGGAGTTGCAGCTGAGGCAAGAGATGGAGTTGAAGGAATTGGTGCTTTTGCCCTTGGTGCTGTTGCTTAAGAGCCAAGATTGATGCAGCTTAGGATTGCAGTTAAAGGGCAAGGAAGTTGAGGCTGGTCATGAGGCTAACAGCAGGTGGTACAAGCAGATTGAACTGAAATTGAAGTTGGTTGAGTTTCAAGCCAACAAGGAAATGCATGCTAGGTTATAGGTGAATTGCAGCAGAACAAGATGGATTGGGTTCAATCTTGTTGGCTTGAGATGTTGGTGGTGCTGGTGCTTAAAAGCCTGAGCTTTGTAGTGGATGGTGTTAGCTTGGTTCAGGCAGGATGGGGGTTGTGTTGGTGGTGTCAAGTGATGGTTTAACTGATGTAGATGGAGTCATGGAGAATCGAGGCTGGTAATGATAAGTCAGGAACAGCTGGAAATCTTGTTTTGGAATAGGTCCAGCAAGGAAAAGCAACTAGTGTTTCTTGTCTTGGTGTTTGTTATGAACCAAAGTCAGAGTTATTGAGATTACTGGGGTTGATAGTTCCGGGCAGTGAGTTAGCCAGATTGTTGTTGGTGTTGGAGCATGATGCATTTGTGGCGAAAAGAAAGGGCACTGAATTAATGGGTTTAGTCTTGATGCTGAGAAGATATGGCTGTGGCAAGCTAGTACTAGTAGAGCAAAAGTACACAACTGAGCCTCGGTGGTATACTTGGGTTCTTTGGTAGAGACGGCAGTGATTGCGAGAATCAAGTAGATCTTTGTGCTTGCGCAGGATTGAGAATGTTGAGATTTGACTTGAGATTGCGATGTCGGCTACAAAGGACGGAATGAATCAAGTCCGCAATGAGCTGAGTGGCGGAGTTGCAGTGGTTATGAGAATGGTTCTGCCGGTGAAGGTAAATGTGATGATTCGTGTTGTCCGCAGTGGAGAGAATAGAGAAGCCGAGCTAGAGCCGGTGATAGGGTGGCTTCGAGCAAAGTGTTGGTGCTAATGGGTATGGATGGTGGTTACCTATGAGCCGGATATTACAGTGGATTGCAAAGTGGTTAGAAAAGTTGTGTGCTTGAACCGAGTTGAGCCGCAATTTGTAGAAATACAGGACCAATTCAGTCGAGTGGTAGCATTGTGGTGAAGCAAAGAGAAGAAGAATGATGGAATTGCCGGGGCCATGATGGTGGCTAAGGCACTCGGACATGCACAAGGATTGTGCAACACAAAGACAAGCCCGTGCAATGGCTCAGCAAGATGGCAAAGACCCGACCTGTCCGACTCACTATTAACTTCGGTTGGACCGAGTTGACCCGATCCAACTCGGTGATCTAAATCGATCCGACTCGTAGTTGACCGACCGATTCAACTCGTTGACCGGTGACAAGGCGGACTTTGCCGGCCACCGAGCCGATTTCAAGGCATTTTTCCAGCGAGATTCCAGCCACAATCCCAGGACTTAAGCGACCGTTTTTGGGGCGTATTTTCTACAGGTTTCTCATCCTTGTGGGCTTGGTGGATTCTCACCTAATGGACTTTGAAGACTAGACCTAATTTTAGAAGTTGGAGAAAAGCTATAAAGGGAGGTTTTCTACAACAAAAAATATCTTTTCTTGGAATTTTTGGGGAGAGCCATTTTGTTTACGCTTCTAGGGTTTGGTTTTGTTCTTCTTCTTCCTTGTTTATTATTGAATATTGATGATGATGAACTCCATAGCTATGAGTAGCTAAACATCTTATTGGTTATGGGATAAAAGTTGATTTCTCAACATGCTTTTGATTCAATGAATTAGTTTTGTCTCGATAATTATTGTTTGTGATTCACAATTAATAGTGTTATAAGATTTGAAAACTTGTTAGGTTGAGTCCGGAATCAATCCGATTTGTGTTCATCTCTAGAGCTATATTAGGGTTTTCAATACGAAAAGTTGTTTATCCCCGATTCTAAGTAGCATAATTGTGGTTAGTGCTTGTAGTGATACATCCTATTAGTCACAAGTGAATCATAACTTTTGTTAAAACGTCTAGTGCTTTTACACATTCGTTTGCATTGATGAGTCTTATTCCATAAATCTTAATGCTTTTAGGGAGTTAAACTTAATTGTGCTTTTACACTTTAGGTTGCTTTCGACGAAGAATTCACATATGCATCTTTTAATGTGGTTGTGATAAAAACAGGGAATTAACGGGTTATACTTGCGATCAAGATATCCTAGGACTTTTAATAAATACGAGATTAAATACCAATTCTAATCATTGATGAAAATACATGTTTGTGAATGATACTATCCCTTGACCAATATCTTCTCCTTATTGATTTCTCATACTATTTACTTTGCTTTCAACTACTTTTATTTCTTAAATACAACAAACACACCTTGGGTTACTTTAGAAACTGAAATTTACATAACAACAAACGCCTCTCTGTGGATACGAACTCTTCCTTACCTTGTGCTTCATTTAAATTTAGTGCGTAAGAAAGTGAAATTATTTTTGACGGATTGACACACGATCAAATTTTTTGCGGGGAGGCATACGGCTTGTTATTAAGTTTTTAGTTTCTTTTACAATTTCTCGCTTTTATCTTTGCTTTTCGGTTCTTGTCTTGTTTCTCACTTGTTTTGGAGAATTGTTTTGGTGCATAATATCTCGGCTTCTAAGGATTGGAATTATCCAAGGTGCGGGATAGCTACTCGACGCGCATAATACTCCAACCAAGGCGAAACACAACGGACGAGCACGAGGAGGAAGTAGGAGAAGAGATTTTCCAACAACACGAAGGAGAAAAAGAGGTTCCAATCGTAGAGGAACCACACGTGGAAGAAGAAGAAACAATGGGTGATGCAAATCGTTCACTCAAGGACTTAGCTTCTCATAGGCTTGATACACAACAGGGGTGTATTCAAACGAACTCTACTTTTGAGATAAAGCCGGGGTTGCTTAGAGAATTACCAAAATTCCATGGCATGGTGAATGAAGATCCTAACAAACATCTTTTGGACTTCCACACCATTGTCACGGCTATGCTTCCAGCAAATGTTGAGGCGGATGGTGCAATGTTGAAAGTTTTCCGTTTCTCTTTAATGGATAGTGCTAAGGATTGGTTGTACTATCTACCTCAGGAAGTGCCACGACATGGAATGGGTTGAAGAAACTCTTTTTGGAGAGATATTTTCCTGCATCCAAGGCTACTCAAATTCGCAAAGAAATTTGTGGGATGAAGCAAAACGTGGGAGAATCCTTATATGAATGTTGGGAACGGTACAAGAGATTGGTTGCAAGCTGCCCTCACCACCAATTTAGTGACGCTATGATCATCCAATACTTCTATGAAGGACTCCAATCAAGTGATAGGAATCTTATTGTTGCGGGTGGTGGTGCACTAGTTAGCAAGACGGTGGCACAAGCTAGAGAATTGATTGAAAACATGGCAGCGAACTCACAACAATTCTTAAGTCGTGGTTCGGATGTGATTCTAAGAAGGGTGAGTGAAGTGAGCGAGGTGGAGGAACTTCGTCAACAAATGGGTAACATGACAACAATGTTGCAACAAGTTGCATCCGCGGTTATACCAACTTCTCCTCAATCTTATGAAGACGAGCAAGCTAATGCGATCTTTCCAAATCAACCAAGACGGTATGATCCCTACTCAAACACTTACAATCCGGGATGGAGAGATCACCCCAATTTTAGCTATGCCAACAAGCAAGGTGCCATTCAACAACCTACTTTCAACCGTCCGAGTGGATTTCAACCACAACAACAACAATTTCAGCAACCTCAAGCACAACAATCGATGCAAAATCAAGGTTCGGATATTGATGCAAAGCTTCAAACTTTTATGCAAGGTATTTCTACCATGTTCAAAGAGAGTCAACAAGAGACTAAGAGTGCTATCAAGGAGTTGCAAACACAAATGGGCTCCATGGCGGTTGATATCAACAATTTGAAGGCACAAAATAGTGGGAGACTCCCTTCTCAACCTATCAACCCAAAAGAGGGTGTCAATGCTATTACATTGAGAAGCGGTACACAACTTGTGCAACCCGAAATGCCGATTCGGGCAAGGTGGAGACACCAAAGGAACTGTTTTGGAGGAGAATAATGAGGATACTCCCCAAACTTCTGAGGTACCTATTTCTAACGCTAAAACTCCGGTTTCTACTTATGTTCCTCCTCTACCTTTTCCTCGCAGATTTGCAAGTTCTAAGAAGGCGGAACTAGAAAAGGAGATTTTAGACGTTCTTAAAAAGATTCATGTGAACATACCACTCATTGATGCTATCAAGCAAGTTCCAAAGTATGCAAAGGTGTTGAAGGACTTGTGTACCAACAAACAAAGGCTCAAAGGTAATGAAGTGCTTAGTGTGGGGGAGAATGCTTCGGCAATCTTACAACACAAACTCCCACTTAAGTGCAAGGATCCGGGTAGTTTTGACATTCCCGTCACAATTGGTAACAAAACTTTTAACAAAGCTATGTTGGATTTAGGTGCATCCGTTAATGTTATGCCTGCGTCAATGTATAATTTACTTGATCTTGGTCCTCTCAAAAAAGGCGGAAATTGTATTGCAATTAGCCGATCGCTCTAATGTCTACCCAATGGGTATTGTTGAGGATGTTCTTGTGCAGGTTAATCAACTTGTATTTCAGCGGACTTTTGTGTGTTAGAGATGGATGAAGGTGCACGGACTCGTCTCTTCCATTGCTACTTGGGCGTCCTTTCATGAAAACAATGGAAAACCATAATTGATGTGGATAAGGGAACGCTAACTATGGAGTTTGATGGAGAAACAATACGTTTCAACATTTTCGAGACGATGAGATATCCTAGCGATGTCCACTCTTGTTTCTCCATTGATGTTATGGATTCATTGGCACAACAAATGTTTGAATTAAACGGTGATGATGCTTTGGAAACCGTGTTAACTACATCCATGGATAATGGTGTAGAGTGTGGTAATGAAGTCAAGGAAGCTCTTGGTGATCTCAATTCACTCCAAGAATGCCCGAAAACTCATAATATCTCTTTTATTTCTTTACCATGTAGTGATGAAAAGCTTGTACCTTCAATTGTTAAATCTCCAAAGTTAGAATTGAAACCTCTTCCCGACCACCTTAAGTACTTGTACTTGGGTGATAATGAAGAGTTACCGGTGATTGTTTCTAATGAGCTTAATGATTTACAGGAGCAAAAACTTCTAAGGGTGCTAAGGAAGTACAAGACGGCCATAGGATGGACAATTGCCGATATCAAGGGTATTAGCCCTGCCGTTTGTATGCACAAAATTCGTTTGGAGGATGATGCAAAGCCTACTAGGGAAGCGCAACGTCGTTTGAATCCTCCCATGATGGAAGTTGTGAAAAAAGGAGATACTCAAGCTTTTGGAAGTGGGTGTTATCTACCCCATATCCGATAGCAAGTGGGTGAGTCCGGTACAAGTAGTACCAAAGAAATCAGGTGTGACGGTGGTGGAGAATGATAAGAATGAACTTGTCCCAACTCGTGTGCAAACCGGTTGGAGGGTTTGTATTGATTATAGAAAATTGAATGCCACCACTAGAAAAGATCACTTTCCTTTACCTTTTATTGATCAAATGCTTGAACGTTTAGCGGGACACTCATACTATTGCTTTCTTGATGGCTATTCGGGGTTATAATCAGATTGTGATAGCTAGGAGGACCAAGAGAAAACTACTTTCCTTGTCCTTTCGGTACTTTTGCTTATAGAAGGATGCCTTTTGGCTTATGCAATGCTCGGCTACTTTTCAAAGGTGTATGGTGAGTATCTTTTCGAATATGTTGAAAACATAATCGAAGTGTTCATGGATGACTTTAGTGTCTTTGGTGATTCTTTTGACCTTTGCTTGAACAACTTGTCTCTAATCCTTGAACGATGTGTTGAAACAAATCTTGTGCTAAATTGGGAGAAGTGCCATTTCATGGTAACTCATGGCATAGTTTTAGGCCATATAATATCTTCTAAAGGCTTGGAAGTCGATAAATCTAAGATAGACCTTATTCGTGCTCTAACCCCTCCCACTATGGTGAGGGAGATACGTTCTTTTCTTGGTCATGCGAGGTTTCTATCGTAGGTTCATCAAGGACTTTTCCAAGATAGCATCACCACTTTGTAACTTATTGCAAAAAGATGTGGTTTTTAACTTTGATGAGAAATGTATGGCGGCATTCAATCGTTTGAAAGAACTTTTGATTTCAGCCCCTATCATTAAACCACCGGATTGGAGTAAGCCGTTTGAACTCATGTGTGATGCTAGTGATTATGCGGTTGGTGCGGTGCTTGGGCAACGTGTGGGAGGCTTCCTCATGCTATCTATTATGCTTCTAGAACGTTAAATGAGGCTCAACAAAACTACACCACCACTGAAAAGGAGTTATTAGCCATTTTTTTTGCTTTAGAGAAGTTTCGCTCTTATCTAATTGGTACAAAAGTTGTTGTTTTTCCGATCATGCAGCGCTTAAGTACTTGCTTACAAAGAAAGAGGCGAAACCGAGGCTTATACGGTGGATTTTACTCTTGCAAGAGTTTGATATTGAAATCAAAGACAAGAAAGGAATTGAGAACACCGTTGCGGATCATTTGAGCCGACTTGCTGTGGACAAGGAGACTATCCCGTTGCGTGAAAGTTTCCGGATGAGCAACTTTCTCGATTGCCTTTGGAGAACCATGGTATGCCGATATTGTGAATTACTTAGTTTCTAAACAAATCCCTGAGAACTTGTCTCGTCTTTGAGAGGGACAAACTTAAGAGGTTAGGGAACCAATACATATGGGATGATCCATACTTATGGAAACATGGTAGTGACCAAGTAATACGAAGGTGCGTGCTAGAATCGAATTTAACTCTATCTTGTCTTTTTGTCACTCTTATGCTTGCGGAGGACATTTTGGGAGTAAGAGAACCGCGCACAAGGTACTTGAAAGTGGTTTTTATTGGCCAACTTTGTTTAAGGATGCACATATATTTTGTACAACTTGTGATAGGTGTCAAAGAACCGGCAATCTAGGTGTCCGAAATCAAATGCCACAAACTTTTATTCAATTTATTGAAGTTTTTGATGTATGGGGTATTGATTTTATGGGGCCTTTTGTCAACTCCCATGGGAATTTTTATATCTTACTTGCGGTTGATTATGTCTCGAAATGGGTGGAAGCTAAAGCCACCCCAACTAATGATTCTAAAGTTGTTTCAGATTTCGTGCAAGCTAATATTTTGCAAGGTTTGGAATTCCAAGGGCGATAATTAGCGATGGGGGTTCTCACTTCAAAAACAGGTTCTTGCAAAGCTTGTTAAGGAAGTACAATGTGTCGCACAAGATTGCAACACCTTATCATCCCCAAACCAATGGACAAGCCGAGGTGTCTAACCGGGAGGTGAAATCAATTCTAGAAAAGACGGTGAATCCAACGAGGAAAGATTGGAGCATGCGACTTAATGATGCTTTGTGGGCGTATAGAACCGCATATAAAACACCAATTGGAATGTCTCCTTTTAGGCTTGTGTATGGTAAACCTTGTCACTTACCCGTGGAAATTGAGCATAAGGCATTTTGGGCTATTAAACAATGCAACATGGAGATGGATGGGGATGGAAAGCAAAGGAAGTTACAACTCCAAGAGCTAGAGGAGCTTCGCAATGATGCATTTGAAAGTTCACGGATTTACAAAGAAAAGACGAAAGCATTCCATGATAACATGATTTCTAGGAAACAATTTTGCATAGGGCAGAAAGTGCTTTTGTTTAATTCTCGCTTGCAATTATTTCCGGGTAAACTAAGGTCACGATGGATCGGACCTTTTATTGTTACTAATGTGTTTTCTCATGGTGCAGTGGAAATTCGTAGTTTTAGCTACGGGGAAGGAACTTAAAGTGAATGGGCACCGGTTGAAACCATATTATGAGAACTTCACTTAGAAGTGGTGGAAGGAGTTAACTTTGTGGATGTGCTCCTCCGGAGGAGTCATAGAAAGCAAGGAGATAGTCGGGCTGACGACTTTAAACCAAGCGCTAATTGGGAGGCAACCCAAAGGATGAGTATTTCTTGTCTTGTATTTATTTCTTTTCTTGTTTTTAGTTTTTCTTGTTTTGTTTTTACTTTGTTTTTGCTGATTTCTTATTAGGATTTCCCACCTTGACTTACTTTGGACGATTCAATTTACATTGAGGACAATGTAAAGTTTAAGTGTGGGGGAGTGGTTTATGTTGTAAGTTTTTGAAATTTTTCATCTTTTTTGTGAACTAGTGAATAAGAAAACTCCAACTTATGGTTAGTTTAGAGTCACATAGTATACATGTCGCTAAGATTACATCGAGAATCTCACAATAGTGACTGAACTTAGAGATGACAGAGAACATGATCGGGTTTCTTAATTGTATGAGAGTTAAAGTTGGATTTAACCATGCCAGTGGCAAATAAGGTGCAGTCTGAATTCGGTATTAGAACAGTGATCCCCTATAGTGGAGACTACCCAAGTTACATAATGTGAGGCACCAACCTTCAATTCTTTGTACCTGTCTAAATTGTGCTTTTAGAGTGTGTGTCACCGTACGTAAATTCCGGGCAGAATGGTGAGCTGTCCAATTTCCCACCATAGAAGCACTATTTTGATCTCTTGAGTGCTATTTTTATCAACCATGTTGGTGACATCGAATTGCTAACTTACATACCACTTGTGATCTTGTTCGCAGTTAGCACCATCCACCTTATCTCTCTCTACACCAACAGGTCCATAGAAACACCATCATCATCAACAAGAGGAGCATCACAAATTCGAAGGAAAGTTGAATACGTTCGAGGTTTACAAACAATGGTATAAAATGGGCAGATTTCAGATTTGAGTAAAGCAACAAAACAGGGGCAGAATTTTTATAAGTTGAAGACTTTAGTACAAGAGCGGAAATTATTAAGGATGAAAATTCGAGAAGTCTATGATATCAAGACATATAAGTTGTGAAGATTCAAGTGGTAAAGTACTTATACCATGGCATTGTACTTACATTTTTTTTATTTGTATTTTACTTTCTCTTGTCTCCAAAAAAAAAAAAAAAAAAAAAAAAAAAAAAACGAAAATTAAAAAAAAAAAAAAAAAAAAAAGAGACAAGAGAAAAATGTTTTTATTTTGTTTTATTTTTATTTATTTTAAAAAAAAAAAAAAAAAAAAAAAGAAAAAAAAAAAAAAAAAAAAAAAAAAAAAGAAAAAAAAAAAAAAAAAAAAAAAAAAAAAAAAAAAAAAAAAAAAAAAAAAGTTTGGGTTTGTATATTCAATAAAGCCTATGGAAAGAAGGAATATCTATAATGAAGTTTCAAGCGACAAGAAATTTGAGGGAAAGAGTCATATTGTCAAGATTCTACAAAGTTCGAGAGTTATCATCAAGAGTTGAAGACCGAAGACGAAGATGAAGACACCGATAGAAGACCGAAGACGTTTCTATGGATCTTTGTGAGAGTGGTGCTAGCCGCACGCCGAACGGATAACGAGGTAAGTAAGCATATTCCCACCTTCGTTAAATGGTTGATTTCCTTTCGAAGAGATCGTCAGAAAAATGGGTTTTCAAAAATATATAAAAGATGTGGGTTTTCAAAACTTTCGGAGGGTTAAGCCTTTCCTACCATTCAACGTGTCGCAGGATTCTCTCTTCATTCCAACTCTGGACACATGTGTGACCCATAAAGAGCCGTTTATTATTGAGAGCAATATCATAAAACCCTTTCTTGTGAGGCGAGTCGAGACTTTTGATCACTCCGAACCCGAATTTTAGTCGAGAAGGGATGGTTATCTCTCTCTCAACTTTTAAGAATGAGATTGTGTTCATTTATGTGTCTAACTTCTTATGACTAGTGTGCGAGAATCTCTATGTCTTCTTAGCGCGTTGGATACTATCATTACGGAGAACTAGTAAGTTGGATATTTAGGTTTTGTGGGTATATCTCTAGTAAACCTTCACGAGACTATAACTCGTCCACTAGGGACACCTAGGGGTTTAAAGGCTTGTTATTTATGCTAAAAGTGACCGTAGCCTCGACGACACGGAGTTGTTGTATTTTATTGTTTTGTTTGATTTGCTCGAGGACAAGCAAAGTCTAAGTGTGGGGGAATCGATAGGTGTAGAATACACCGTATTTACTATATAGAGTTTATGCTTTCTTTGCTATTTTTCGTGTGAATTATGTATTTTATGGTTGATTTTGAGTTATCAGTGCACTGGAGTCGCACGGAGGAAAAGAAGAAGAAATCATCTCAATTGGAGCAAAAGGGCAAATTGTCATTTCATGGGCGAACAATATCCGGAGACGAATTACATGTTAAGGGCAACTCTCTGAGGAATACTAGAGAAAGGCTAGCTGCGGTTAAGGGGATGCTATCTGGGCAGCCCTTATCCAGGGGATGGTTGCGTTGTTAGCACATCAATCCAACGTTATCCTCAATTAAGAAGTCTCATTCAATCATTTGCATCTAAGTGAGAAGAAGAGAAAGGAAAGCAGCCATGGCTGCTGTTAAAATCGATAGAGCGGATAGATAAATCGAGAGATGACCAAGGTAATGGTGCTATGGAATGGCGGTGGTTGTGCTTCCTGTGCATGCGATGAAGTCGTTGAGGATGGCTAAGCAGAGACAGGGAGATCGAGAAAGAGAGAAATGCTGAAGAGTTAAATCGATGAAATTGATGATTGATGAAGCTCAGGGAGACTGAGAGATCGATTAGAGGTGCGTAGATTGAGATGAGGAGGCATAGAAGAAGAATGGGTATTGATTGATGCCGTGATAGTGGTGGAATCGATGAAATAGGGTCTTGTACTGTTGAATCTTAAACTGAGAGAAGTTGAAGTTCATGGGATTTTGGTCGAGACAAGGCTGGGGTCGGAGTCATTCTTTGGGAAATCAGTGTGGTTGATCAGGTTTGTTAACTCTGGGTTTGCTGTTCAATTGACAAGGAATGGGAGAAATTGGTTGTTCTCAGGGAGAATGAAGATGAAGCTCAACAGGGTTGATTTTATAGTTGGCAGTGATGGGTTCTAGTGATGATAAGTTGCAGGTCTGGATGGTATAAAGGAACTGGTGGTTTTGAGCTTTGAGATTAGTCCAGGGGAAATGGAGTTGCAGCTGAGGCAAGAGATGGAGTTGAAGGAATTGGTGCTTTTGCCCTTGGTGCTGTTGCTTAAGAGCCAAGATTGATGCAGCTTAGGATTGCAGTTAAAGGGCAAGGAAGTTGAGGCTGGTCATGAGGCTAACAGCAGGTGGTACAAGCAGATTGAACTGAAATTGAAGTTGGTTGAGTTTCAAGCCAACAAGGAAATGCATGCTAGGTTATAGGTGAATTGCAGCAGAACAAGATGGATTGGGTTCAATGCTGTTGGCTTGAGATGTTGGTGGTCTTTGGTGCTTAAAAGCCCGAGCTTTGTAGTGGATGGTGTTAGCTTGGTTCAGGCGGGATGGGGGTTGTGTTGGTGGTGTCAAGTGATGGTTTAACCGATGTAGATGGAGTTGCGAGAACCGAGGTCGGTAATGATAAGTCAGAAATGATGGAAATCTTGTTTCGGTGTGGAACTGGTGCAAGGAAAAGCAAGGCTAGTGTTCTTTGTCTTGGTGCTGTTATGAACCAAAGGCAGAGTTATTGAGATTACAGTGGTTGATAGTTGGCAAAGTGAGTTAGCCGATTGTTGTTGGTGTTGGAGCATGATGCATTTGTGGCTAAAAGAAAGGGCAATCAATTAATGGGTTTAGTCTTGATGTTGAGAAGATATGGCTGTGCAAGCTAGTACTAGTAGAGCAAAAGTACACAACGGAGCCTGGTGGTATACTTGGTCTTTGGTAGAGACAGTGCGGTGCGGGAACTGAAGTAGATGCTGTGCTTGCAGGATTGAGAATGCTGAGATTTGACTTGAGATTGCGATGCGCTACAAAGGACTGGAATGAATCAAGTCTGCAATGAGCTGAGTGGCAGGTTGCACTGGTTATGAGAATGGTTCTGCTGGTGAAGGTATTGTGATGATTCGTGTTGTCCTTAAGTGGAGAGAATAGAGAAGTTGAGCTAGAGATGGTGATAGGGTGGCCTGAGCAGTGGTGCTAATGGGTATGGATGGTGGTTACCTATGAGCTGGATATTACAGGATTGCAGTGGTTAGAAAAGTTGTGTGCTTGAACTGAGTTGAGCTGCAGCTGTAGAAATACAGGACCAATTCAGGTCAGAGCTGGTAGCATTGTGGTGAAGCAACAGAGAAGAAGAATGATGGAATTGCCAGGGCCATGATGGCTGGCTAAGGCACTGGACATGCACAAGGATTGTGCAACACAGCACAAGCCTGTGCAATGGCCTGGCAAGATGGCAAAGACCCTGACCTGGTCTGACTCACTATTAACTCGGTTGGACTGAGTTGACCCGATCCAACTCAGTGATCTAAATCGATCCGACTCAGAGTTGACCTGACCGATTCAACTCGTTGACCGGTGACCGGGCGGACTTTGCCGGTCACCGGAGCCGATTTCCGGGCATTTTTCCGGCAGGATTCCGGCCACAATCCCAGACTTCCGGCGACCGTTTTTGGGGCGTATTTTCTACACGGGTTTCTCATCCTTGTGGGCTTGGTGGATTCTCACCTAATGGACTTTGAAGACTAGACCTAATTTTAGAAGTTGGAGAAAAGCTATAAAAGGGAGGTTTTCTACAACAAAAAATATCTTTTTCTTGGAATTTTTGGGGAGAGCCGTTTTGTTTACGCTTCTAGGGTTTGGTTTTGTTCTTCTTCTTCCTTGTTTATTATTGAATATTGATGATGATGAACTCCATAGCTATGAGTAGCTAAACATCTTATTGGTTATGGGATAAAAGTTGATTTCTCAACATGCTTTTGATTCAATGAATTAGTTTTGTCTCAGTAATTATTGTTTGTGATTCACAATTAATAGTGTTATAAGATTTGAAAACTTGTTAGGTTGAGTCCGGAATCAATCCGATTTGTGTTCATCTCTAGAGCTATATTAGGGTTTTCAATACGGAAAAGTTGTTTATCCCTGATTCTAAGTAGCATAATTGTGGTTAGTGCTTGTAGTGATACATCCTATTAGTCACAAGTGAATCATAACTTTAGTTAAAACGTCTAGTGCTTTTACACATTCGTTTGCATTGATGAGTCTTATTCCATAAATCTTAATGCTTTTAGGGAGTTAAACTTAATTGTGCTTTTACACTTTAGGTTGCTTTCGACGAAGAATTCACATATGCATCTTTTAATGTGGTTGTGATAAAAACAGGGAATTAACGGGTTATACTTGCGATCAAGATATCCTAGGACTTTTAATAAATACGAGATTAAATACCAATTCTAATCATTGATGAAAATACATGTTTGTGAATGATACTATCCCTTGACCAATATCTTCTCCTTATTGATTTCTCATACTATTTACTTTGCTTTCAACTACTTTTATTTCTTAAATACAACAAACACACCTTGGGTTACTTTAGAAACTGAAATTTACATAACAACAAACGCCTCTCTGTGGATACGAACTCTTCCTTACCTTGTGCTTCATTTAAATTTAATGCGTAAGAAAGTGAAATTATTTTTGACGGATTGACACACGATCAGTAAGTGAACCGAGCGTACTGAGTTTAACTGCTGGGATCAAACCTAAATTCACAAACCTTAAAGCGTTCGATCGAGTTACACCTTGTAAGCGTACCTCAAGGCGGCTCAGTTGTATAGAATCCGGTGACTAAGCGTACATGTTACCCGGTGATAAAGAGGGTTTTGGGGATAGCTAAGCATAGCTTCTATAATACGGTTGGTGATATATGATTCTAACGAAAAGGTAAACGAGTATATTATGCGAGTCAACGTTTGGTAACCAATGAGTGATCCCTAATCATCTCTTTATCTTATTTATTATTCTTTTCATTGTCTTTTAGTTATTTCATTAAAAAAATCCCCCTTAGTTATTTAATTTATTTTGCTGAACCAATTAATTTATTTTTCTGTGGGAACGATCCTTACTACTGCTATATTATTAGTTAGTTAGTGGGAAATATATTGAATTATTTGTTGCACTTACGACACACATCAAATTTTGGCGCAGCTGCCGGGGAGCGGTTGTTAGCTTTTTTTTATTTTATTTTTTAGATTTTTGTTTTGATTTTCTCTTTCTTGTGAGTCGTCAGGTTTCCTTACGGAAATAACATGTACAGGGCACAAGATTACACATACACCAGTGGTAATCAATATGGTTTTCAATCTCATTCATATGACAACTACCAACCATCCTATGGGTATAATCAAAACCAATCTTTTGGCTATGATCAATATCCCAACGGAACCTTACAAATATTCTCATACATGTCAACAACCTTATGATGGGCATGTAAGTGAATAATCACGAGGATGGAAGGATAGTTATGCTTCTGATCAATTGTTTCTAGTAATTTGTTGACAGAGAGTTTGGAACTAAAAACATATGATACCGAAACAAGATATAATTCTCTTCATCGTGTTCTTCACTCTTTTCCAAAATAGGAGATACAGTCTAGAAACTATATTAATGGTGGAAAGCGTATTAACGTCAGAAAACTCTATGCACGATACAACCAATTGGAAGAAACTGGAGCATCGGAAGAGACTCTTCAAGAAATTGACAGGGTCATAGAAATAAAATTCCAACGTCGTTGCGATATTGACGATTTTGAAGAGGATTCTGATTCTGATGACGAGATTGTTAAAGAGGTGACGATTGAGAATGAAACCAAATTGATTGAAGTTGTAGAAGACCAAATTGAACTTACCAAGGATTATAATGATGCTGAGATTTTAATTGAAGCAGAAACTGATCAAGAAAGGCATTTAAAGAGTTCGATAGAGGACCACGATATACTTGAGGTAAATAATTCACTGTTAATTAAAAAAAATGAGGATCCAATACAAGGTTTGTTTACTCCTTTGCATAATTCTATATCTATTGATATTTTCCATCCAATTGAAGTAGTTCCCCAAAGAGTTGTTAACCCATATTTTAGGAAAATATCTCACTTGAGATTGGAGTTGTGTGCTTCCAAAGTTTTAACGGATTATTTTTCTTCCACCACTAATTGTGTTTGATTATAGCGATGTGCAGGTTCACCAAGAGGAACCTTTTGAAGTTCCCGAATTTTATGTTCTCTATCCACTTTCGAGTGTAGAAAGGACTAAGTGTGGGGAAAACTTCAATAAAGTGATAGCTTCAATATTTATATATTTTGCTAACATTTTTGTGAAGTTGTTATTAGCATTGCAGATTGTTGTCTGGGTGGACTACCAGATTTTCAGATTATTGGTGTATGGAGGATAAAAAGAAAGTCGGGCTGACGACTTTAAACCAAGCCCTAAATGGGAGGCAACCCATAGGTTTTGTATCTTAATCCATTTTTATTTTTATAGTTTTCATATCATATTTGAATCCCCATGTTTAATTTCATTGAATCCGGAATCTATTTTAGAATACCACTACCTTTTCGTCAGAAAAATCGGACTGCACGTAGTTCAGTCTAGAGACCATAATCGTAATAACATTTATCGAAACACTGTGCCATTTTGACACTTTGTAGAAAGACGTAGATGAAAATTTTGTGAAATGGTGTGTTTCCAAATTCCTTAACAATTTGTACAGGTTTTGTGTTTTATCTGTTGTTACGTCAGAATTCAGAATTTTCGGTTTTACACATTGAGGACAATGTGAAGTTTAAGTGTGGGGAGTTTTTTACATATAGAGTTTTTAGCCTCTTTGAGTCGAATTTTTCAAAATTTTTGTAAATATTTGAATAAAAACTCCAACTTGTAGAGATTTTAGAGTCACTAGCATACTTCTAGCTATGTTTGAGAAGGAATTTTCACCGAAATAATGGAACTTAGAAGTGCTAGAGAATACTACATATTAGATGTTATTAATCTTTGCGAGAAGTCATTTTTGTTTGTGGCTCAACTTAACCATGTCGGTGGAGAATTAGGTGCGGGGAGAAATGCATTATTAGAGTTGCTGATCAATCATTAGCGAAAACTACCTATTTTTATATCAACAAAGGCACCAGACTTAAATTCTTTGTAGATGACTAACAAGCTTTATTTTGAGTGTGTGTCACCGTACGTTAATTCCGGGTAGAATGGCGAGCTACCCAACTTCACACCATTATCATCACTATTTTTGATCTTTTGAGTGCTAATTTTGTCAATCATGAGGGTGACGTTTATAGATGAAAACCACCTTCTTGTAGTTTGATTTGCGATTAGCACCATTCTCTCTTCTCGCCAACAACAGGTCCATGGAAACACATCATCATCTTCAACAAGTGGAGCGACGTCAAAATCTACAAGAAAAGTTAAGGACGTTTAAGGTTTACAAACAACAATACAAGGAAAAGCAAAATTTTATATTCAAGTAAAGCAACATACAGTGAGTTGATTTTTATATACATGTTGAAGACTTACATATAAGGAGCGGAATTCTATATCCAAGTTGAAGACTTATTTACAAGATCGAAGAAAATCAAAAGGTCAGAATTATTGAAGTTTATGATACTAAGACAATAAAAGTTGTGGAGATCAAAGTGGTAAAGTACTTCTTCCATGGACATGTTAATTTTAATTTCTTTATTATTTTTGTAGTTGCAATCTTTTTGTTAGTAAAAAAATGAAAGAAAAAAAAATGAAAAGAAAAGAAAACACAAAAAAAATTGCATTTAAATTTTGTTGTTAGCTTGTTATTTCATTAATAAGGCCATGAGGAAGAAAACTCTATAAAGAAGTTTCAAGCAACAAGGAAATTGAAGAGAGAGTATAATTGTCGAAGTTTTATGAAGATCAAGAGTTTATCATCAACAGTTGAAGCCGAAGACTAAGACCAAGAAGATGAAGAAGACGAGCCGAAGACGTTTCTATTGGATGTTGTGAGAGTGGTTCTATCATTACTGCCGATAGGATGTGAAGGTGAGTGAGTACTCCCATCTTTGCTATAGTGGTTGATTTCCTTTCTTAGAGATCATCAAAAAAATATTTTTATTTTCCACAATTTTGTGGAGTCTCCAGAAATAATTCGGAAAGTTTCCTTCCTACCATTCAATGTGTGTAGGATTTCTCTCTTAATTCCCGCCTGCACACATGGGTGAGACTAGAAAAATGGTCTTTTGAGTGCAATTATCATAAAACCATTTTAAGTGAGGCAGAAGTCGAGAAGACATGCTTATTGGTCGCTCTCAAACATGCGTTCCCTCATTATTGCATAGGTTGACCGGTCACACTTTCTTCGATTAATCACATTTTACATGTCAATTTTCTCTTGTACTTATGACTTCTTGACAATAGGTTGAGAACCCTTATGTCCTCATAGCTTTTTGGATGCTTGGGAAGCTGGAATGCTTTGAAGTTGGAGCAATTTTTGTGGGTATACCTCTCGTAAACCCTCACAAGACTATAACTCGTCCACTAGGGAAACCTAGGGGTTTAAAGGCCTGTTGCACATGCAAAGTGCAACCGTGACCTCAACGAAATGGAGTTATTGTATTTTAAGTTCGATAGTTTGCTCGAGGACTAGCAAAAGCCAAGTGTGGGGGAATTTGATAAGTGCATATTTCACATATATTTAGTGTCAATTCCATGCTAGTAATTGCTTATATTATTGCAAACTATTGTATATTACGTTTTTTTTTCCTCGATTTGGGTTTTATTAGGTGAATCATCCGAAAAAAGTGAAAATAGCTACAAAAGTGAAGTCCACAAGTGTACAAGGGCCAAAGACCAAAAGGAACTCGTTCAAATACAATATTTCTTCTTATTATTTTGAAGAGGACGAAAAGACGAAGCCAAAAGCGAAAGAACGAGGTCCTGACGACTTATAAAGAAACTACAAGCATTTGAAGCAAGTCAGAGTTGCGAAATGTGAGATTGTACAGAATTGTTAAAGGCATAAGAGTTTTCTACTCGGGGGAAGCCAGGTAGGGGGATAAGATAAATAAAGCGTCGGTCTTGGAAGACCGACAGTTGCACTATTTATATGAGCACCGGTTCGATCGATCGGGAACCCTATCTTCTTCCTTTTGCATGAAACAGATCAGCGGGCTATTATTCATGGGTTTTGTGGTTGATGGTTCGATGGGAGAATTCAAAGGTGATTAGGAGAAGGAATAAATGATGTTAGTTGACGTTGTTGTGGTTATCGAGATTGGCAAGGGAAGAAATCAGTGAAGATGGAGAAAGTATGGCAGTGGATGATGATCCGTGATGAAGCTGAGAATAGTTGGATGTGATCGTTGATCGGGACTGCTGCTAATCAGCTGATTTTTCCGTTATATCAGGATGGTGAAGATGGAGTTGGCTGAGTTTAAGAAGTTAGGGGAAGATAATGGAACTGAGAGCAAGATGATCGATTGTGTTGCTACTGCCATTATCCGTGAAGCATAGAGGGAAGAATATCTTGATGGATCTTGGGTCACTGCTGTAGTTATTGATCATGGTGTTGAAGAATAGTCTATGAGGTTTTGGGACTGATATTAGCAGAGAATGAAACTTGGTAGTGGTATTTGATGAGAGTTGATTGATGATGTCTCGATGGTGACTGCAGTTTTGGAACTCGAGAAGAAGTCAAGGAATGAAGATGATAAAGAAGAAAAGCTCGAGTGCATGGTGATACTTTGTAGTGCTATGGATGGTGATGGCAAGATATGAGGCCGAGTTTAAGAAAATCCAGAAAGAAAATAAACTCACGGAAGAGGGAGTGTCTGTGGGCGATTGTGGTAGTTTGATCAAGAAACTAAAATCCGTAACTTTTAATACTCATGGTGACTTGACTGTCCGAGAGTTGGAATGGCTGGTGTTAGAGCATAGTTCGGTTGAACCCACCAAGCGTTGGTATGTCAAGTTTGGTTGTCATATTTTAGTGAATCAGAACTCAATTAAAGAGTCGCTTGATTTTATACTAGAGACAACTTCGTATAGGTTAGGCTAGAAAGATTAGGATTATGAGACATACAAGTATTACTCGAAGACTTGAATAATTTGAAGAAGTAACAAGCTACATCGACGACATCATCCTTCCTCTTGAGGTTAGTAATATCGTGACTTGAACTGTTTCATTCCTAACGTATCTTTCAAGTCGTGTTATATAGAAAACATAACTGCAAAGCTATAAATGATTATACTCTAGTAGACATAGTGTTAAGGAATTAGAATACGAAGTATAACGCTTATCTTTTGAACTTCGTATATAATACATCGACATAATCGTATGAATTCTATTGTGATTATGTGTATGGGTAAAGGTGAAGATTTCATCCTAGGAAACAATGTTTACAATTTGTTTAAAGGAAGTACATTCTTGAACTTGTTTTATGAATCGAAAGGGAAATCGCTAGGTTTATTGGTATTGTTATTCATTGCATATCTTTGGATTACCAATATGTGTGAGTTAGTAAAACCGATCATAACTTGTTATGTATCTTTGTAAAACTAGTCACAATGCCTGACTTATGTATTGGTATGACTTTTATTAGTGTAACTGATCCTAAGTAATCACCTTAGATGGTATGATCGATATTTGTAATTGGTGTAACCGATCCTGGTAATTGGTATGACCGGTCACAAAAGAGTTCTAATCGATCCTTGTAATTGGCGTAACCGGTCCTGGTACCTAGTGACTAGTGTAACCGATCACAAGTAATACCATGAGAATATGGTAACCGGTCCTGGTAATTGACGTCACCGATCCTGGTAACTGATGTAACCGGTCCTCGTAACCATATTAAGGTAGAACCGATCCTTGTGTTTGGTAGAACTATAAACCCATGATTAGTGTATTGATATTTGATCAATCACATAGTTCTTGGAAGTCAGATGAACCAATTCTAAACTTGTTTGGAAGTGTGGTATAATCGATTCCAAGATTGTAAATATGAAAAAGGATTTACAAAGAAAAATATGTCGACATACTTTGAAGATGTTCAATAACTCTTATCTTTTATTGTTCAAAGATATTACTTAATAACTCAAGGAGATCCCAGACCGAAATAAGTTGAGAATCTTTTAATTAAGGTTGTTAATTTTATATACTTTTATTACCAGCAATGAAAATGCATATCTCTGGAAAATAAAAATTGGTAATGTGCATTTACTAATTGGAGATTTTCTAGTGAGATTTCGTAATATTGGATGAGAGCATTTCAGGAATTATGAAAACCGTTTTTGGAAATATGTTGCATATCTTGAGAATATTCGGTTTTGGAAATTCCTTGGTGTCCGAACTTCCTTAGTCTATAAATACCCAAGTTTGGATTTCGAGCAAACTATCCTAAGAGCAGCAAAACTTCCTTGTTGTTTTGTTACTGGTGGAGCCGTTTATTCGGAGAGGAAAGTACCCTAATTAAGCGAAATCTCTTACGACCGCTCGTTTAAATATTTATGTGGGATCAAGAAGCTCTACGAGTACCGTTGGTGGGAAACTAGATAATTGCAGTATTATTAGTTTTCGATTTGATTTGATTGACTAACGGTTGTTGAACTTTGATTGCACCTAGTTTGTTTATTCTTGAGAATCTTCTCTTCTGATATAAGATTCACTTAAACTAGATCGAAGTGTCGACGGTATCTTTAGAACTGTTTGTAGATCTAAAGACGTCTTGTGATAATCCATTGTTAAAAGACTCCGTTCTGTGCGTGATTTATCATAATAGATTCAAGTTGTAGTGTGCAGGTGTTTATTGAAGATTAAAGAAGATTTGAAGACAAACAAGATTTCTTATTGGTTTCATAATCTTTGGTGTGCACAAAACTTGATCGGCTGGGATCCAACTATAATCGGTTTATCCTTGATAGATTTGTTTGATTAGTTACGTAGATCGGCATCACTATATAGCATCTTGATATATTCTATTTTTTTATTGCAAAATCTAAACTCTGCTAATTTGGTAGTTGTTGGATAGATAGATCTAAACCCGACAAAGCAATTTATTGGATTAAACAGAAGAGCCTTTGTCAAACTCATATCACTGAGATTGAATAGAGTTGTTACCGAACAGAGTTGTTGTTCCTTTACTGTTTGGAATTAGATCCAAAGGAATTGTTCCAGTGTGTGCACTTATCGAATGTCGGAAGCGCAGGGATACTGAAGAAACTAGGTGAATTATAGGTTTAGTTGCTTGGTCTCAACTATACGAAGTTGGTTTTATTTTGTATATCGGCTTAATTCTGAGAGTATTTAATTATGGACTAGGTCCAGGGGTTTTTCTGCATTTGCGGTTTCCTCGTTAACAAAATCTTGTTGTGTCATTTAATTTTGTTTTCCACAATTATAATTGTTGTTATTATTGAAAAAGCGGGGGTCTAACAACCACACCCAATATTTCGCTTAGCAATATGTATGGACTAACTCCAATATACTTCCAAGAGAATCAACTAGACAGTCAAACTCAATCTTAAGAAAAGTATATCAAAGAGTTGTATCTCAATCTCTTAATTCAATCCGCAATCAAACAAACAATAATTTGCGAGCCCGATTGAATCTAAGAGAGATAACTTGAACGGTACCAAAGACCAATGTTCAAGGATCAATCAACAACCAAAGGTTGGATTTACCAATTGATCGATTCAACGCACAACCTGTGATATTTCAATTATATAACAAAATATAATGCGGAAAAGAAATAGCACGAGACATTTAAGTTTTTTTAACGAGTAAACCGCAAATACAGAAAAACCACGGGAGCTAGTCCATATTGAACACCACACTGTATTAAGCCGCTACAGACACTAACCTACTACAAACTAACTTCGGTCTAGACTGTAGTTAAACCCAAATCAATATCACACTGATCCAAGGTACAGTTGCGCTCCTTATGTCTCTGATCCTAGCAGGATACTACGCACTTGATTCCCTTAGATGATCTTACCCACAACTAAGTGTTGCTACGACCCAAAGTCGAAGACTTTAATAAACAAATCTGTCTCACACAGAAAAGTCTACAGAATAGATAAACTGTCTCCCACAGAAATACCTACGAGTTTTGTTCCGTCTTTTGATAAATCAAGGTGAATAGGAACCAATTGATATACCGGACTTATATTCCCAAAGAACAGCCTAGAAATATCAATCACCTCACAATAATCTTAATCGACTAGCGAAACAACATATTGTGGAATCACAAACGATGAGACGAATGTGTTTGTGATTACTTTTCTATCTTTCCTATTGGACATATAAATCTCAAGCCAATCTTACGATTGCACTCAATCACGATAGAAACAGCAAGATCAGATCACGCAACTACAGAGAAAATAGTTGGATCTGGCTTCACAATCCCAATGAAGTCTTTAAGTCGCTAACCTACAGGGTCTCGAGAGAAACCTAAAGTTAAAGGATAATCGACTCTAGCTTACACAACTAGTATCACACAATAGGTGTGGGGATTAGGTTTACCAGTTACTAGAGTTCTCCTTTATATAGTCTCCAAATCAGGGTTTGCAATCTAAGTTACCTTGGTAACAAAGCATTCAATATTCACCGTTAGATGAAAACCTGATTAGATTCAAGCTAATATCTTTCAACCGTTAGATCGAATTTAGCTTGTTATACACACATGAAATGTAACTTCATTTAGGTTTGAGTAACCGTACCTAAACGTGTACACTTAGTCGGCTCAACAAGAGTTAACCAATGATTAGCCATATGAGCACTTTCATATCAACCTTATTTATCTTCACCATAACTAGTTCAAATGACTCAAATGAACTAGTTAGAGAGTTGTTCAATTGCTTAGATCTCATAGAAGTATAAAAGACACAATCGAAGCAAAATCAGTTTTGATTCACTCGAATCAATTCATGAACATTATAGCCACAGTTTGCATAGATTGCATTCCTTAATATATATAAATGTTTTAGTTCATGAAAAAACCGATTTTAGAAAGTAACCTACCTAAGTATGCGAACAGGTACGCGTACTTAAGTAACCGGATTGAGTTTTTTTTTCACTTTCAAACTCCAGCAGAAATTCACGGACGTGAACTTTCCGCCAGTACGCGTACGGGTACGCATACTATCCCGGATTTCCAACAACCGCCAGTACGCGTACGGGTACGCATACTTTTGGTTCCCGGTTTTGGACTTTTACACAAATGTGAAAACACACTTTGTTTACATCCAAAGATGGTTACATGTTCTAAACTCTCATTTCAATCATTGAAACTTTCTTAGAGGATGTTATATAGTTGTTATTCACAAACTATTTTTCATCAAAGCGATTTTCAAGTTATTGAAATAATCAACATGACTTTCATCACGAGTAAAGATGAACTTGGCCAAAGCAAAAGCTTACCAACACATATTTAGAGAAATAGATACGCGAGATAAACTCGGATCGAAATAACAAATGTGTATAATCGAAGTCTATATAGCAATACGACTTTTGTCTCAAGATAGGAGATAGAGTAGATAGACTTCTGAGTGATAGATAAGCTCAAGTCTCCACATACCTTTTTGTCGATGAAGTTCCACCAGTTCCTTGAGTAGTTCTTTGTCTTTGTATGATGAACTCCGTGGAGTCTAGAGCTCAACTATACTTACTATCCTAGTCCGAGACTTAGCTATAAGTAGACTAGAAATCAAAACTTATAGTTTTGGCAACTAAACTTGACAAACAAGCTTGATATAGCAACGCTTGTCAGTTCGACCGAGCAGTGCTCTAACAATCTCCCCCTTTGTCAATTTTAGTGACAAAACTATCAATACATATGGAATACAAAATAAATAAACTTTGCACTCCCCCTTACATAATGATCCGAAAACCATATGTATTTGTAGTGTGAACTACACATTAATTCTCCCCCTTTTTGTCAATAAAATTGGCAAAGGTACGAAAACTAGTGGGATCCTAATGAAATTTCCATAGAGACACTTCATGACCAAAAGAAAGCACATATCAACTTTTTTAGATGCAATCATATAGCCGAAACTAAATGCATTCATCAAGGAGATTGTAAAGATACAAGATAACCCCTATAATATTCCACAGTCGCACTCCCCACAAAGATTTAGCAATAAATCACAAGTTCAATTAAGAACTCTCCCCCAAAAAATGTCATTCCCGAAAGAACAACAAGAGCGACCTTACTTTCACAAGAAAAGAAGGATTTCTTTGGACATTAACAAATCACATAAAACATAAATTTGTATCCAAAAATCTCAATTAAATTAACCACAAGAGAACCTATGATTAATTTAACCGGAAGTGCTCACATAAGAGAACTTACGGAGCCGCACAATATTTACATAAAAATATGGATCAGGGAAGATCAATACTGCGGAATAAACAAAGATTCATTCTATTTCTCATCACTATTTGCACAATGACATATAATAGACTTAATCTTTGTAAATAAAAGCTCATCCTATCTTCCATCAATATTTGCATAATGACATAATAGGCTTATCTTTTGTTTGTCAAAAGTCCATTCAATCTTTTATCAATACTTGCATATCGACATATGAAACACTTAACTTTTGACCATGTATGGGACAATCATAGTTCACGGACGCAAACACACATATCCCATAACAAGTTGTAATATATAAAACCATAAAGATTAATAATGCAAAATCATCTTCCAAATCAACTTTAGAATTTAAATCAATAAATCTAAAAACATTGCAAGATGAAACGTTGGACATAGCTATGTGTACTCACAATAATGGCTATTCCAAACCCTAGTTATCCTTCTTAAAACACAAGAATAAATTCTCATAAGAAGTTTCCTAGACATATAAGAATCAAGTTTCTTTGATAACATCATACCTTTGAAAGGGTCCATCATAAAAGGTATCACTGATATCCTTGATTCTTTTGACCGTAGAGACCCCATGTTCATGAGTGAGAACATTAACTTTTCGATCAACAATGCGGGAAAGATGCCTAGCTTTGACACAGTCCATGATGAGCTTCTTCTGATTCCTGATCAAGGTGTTTTGATTATCAAGGATTTTGGCCTGACCATCAATAAGCTGATTTATTTGCAGTTGAAGATTTGCAAACTCGACCTTAGAGTCATTATGAAAAATAATTAAATCCTTGAAATATTCTCCAACCCAGGAGTTGTACTCTTTCCTTTCAATCATCCTTTTCAAGACAAGTTCTTGAACATAATCGCATCCTTTAGAGTCTTCTTCCATCTCAAGATTCACAAATTCTTGAGGTCTTGAGGAGTTTTTCATACCCTTTTTTTTATTATGGAAGGCAAAAACAATATAAGATATATATATATATATGTTTTTAAGCAAGAGAGAGACACCCTTTTTGTGAAAACCCTAAACTCCCAAGAGAGACCCGGACGTTCGTGGACTGGTTGAAAATAACAGAACAAAAGAGATTTAAAAAGAATAAGATATCCCTGTTTTCATATATCCCACATCATCATGACTCAATAATTAAAAATTTAATCAGAGCATATGAGTGAGATACTTAGCAACAAGGAGTCAAGTGACTCTACTTATACATCAAAAGAAAACAGCATAGTCAAACATAATGCAAATGGAAATCTACAGTAGACTTGAGTATCTCCCAAAAGTCATTCTTGCATCTCTCAAGTTAGATACAAGAATAAAAATGCCTACGATTAGGCAGTCAAGTGAGATATAATCCCACTATGAGTATTGAGAGATGAGTTGTAAATTCAATCTGAAGGTTTGAACCTGGTATTCCTTACCTTCCTTCGGTTATTTTTTATTCCATAAGAATTTAACATAACCTTGTCAGGTGATCCGTCAGAAATATTTTTCCGAGGATTAAGTCTAGGACCTCTAGAAATTGGTTCCATAGAATTTGAAGAGACATGTCTCCACCATCTAAACTTAGACTTACCAGACTTATTCTCATAAATACTGGGAATGTGTGTTTTTGTGGTGTAAGAATTTGCACCATTCGGAGGAACACGATTCATGTGGGGATTTCGAGATGAGTGACCATTGAAATCTATTTTATGAGAATCCTGTTTTTCTGTAGGGATGAAATCCATTGTAGTGGTCATTAGAGAGTTTACTCTGTCGACATTGAAAAGAAGTAGATTTTGAAAATCAGAAATCTGTTTCTTTCTAGCAAAACAATGATGAACATAGTGATTCTTTTTCCCACAAAAGGAACAGGTTCGTGGAAGAGAAACGTTGGAAGGAACCTTTTTGAATTCATAACCCTATTAGAATATTGCAAGTTATGAAAACATTTCTTGGCAGGAACTTCCTTCGGAGAACATATTTCTTCATTAATTTTGTCTGAGAATTAGTGATCGGTACAAAAGAATTTCTCATTAAAACAGAGTTTTCCTTTTTCAAGGATTTGCACTGTTCTTGGGCTACAATAAGGGATGCACCCAGTTTCTCTTTTTCAACACGAAGTCTGTTAAGATCAGATGAATGCGTCTCGATCAAACGTTTTTCTCTAATTGAGTCTTCTTTAACAATATTCTCAAGAACACTGATCTTTTCACGCTGTAGGGTAGTTTCTTGAATTTGGTGAAAAACCATGTCCCTATTGTGAAGGGAAGACTGGTCGGATTTACATCTACTACTTCTCTACTGCTATCAAATGTCCGCCTTTCCCGACACTTTCTAATAATGGGCGTGTTGAGCGTCGCACACACTGTAAACCGCCAGATAAATACCCTGATGAACATCCCCCAGTTTGTGACATGTTAGATGTCTCGAGTATTTTGTAGAAAATATGGAGCAAGTTACATGAAGAATGTAACAAGTCCTACATGGTAGTTGTTGAGTGAGTCTTGCTTGCAAGACATAATTATTTCGACCAATCACGCGCAAGCTAGGCGGAAGGTGTTCCTAAGTGACAAGTCAATTCGTATGAATGAGACTTGTCGTGAGTCAGTGCTCAAAAAATAACATATAGTGCTTTTAGGTTAAATAAATAATTAAATTATTTATGAAATCGATATTTATAAAATATCGTTTGTAATCGATATATGTAAAGCATCGCTTTTAAGCAAGCAACTCAAAATAATCGATGTATGCAATACATCGTTTGTATAGAGCCTGCTAGAATTAGTCGCGGATTTCACTGTCTTAAAAGGACGTGACTGGCTGTCTTTGAGCAGCTGCCGGGATCTGTTCGAGTAGGTTGTGGACGGGGTGATTGGTCCTCATAGAAGAAGGATGACCGGTAGCCATCATGGCATCTCATTGGTCGACCCAAATTAGATCTAAGCCGGCTAAATCAGCTAACCAAGTTGGATGGTTAAGATCGTTTGCGGCAGTTGTTGATTATCGTTAAATCTATTTAAGATTCTTATGGGAAACATGACTAGCCTACTTTGGCCAATGATTTGGAGCGGAGTAGGTAGGCTAGGAGCAATGTGATTGGTCAAGGCTATAGATAGGTCGCCAGTTATCATAAGGCACCTCATTGGTCGCCCAGAATTGAATCTAAGTTGGTCAATTTGTCCAGCTAAGTCGGATGACTAAGATCATTTTAAGACTGTCGCAGACTTTCGTTGACCTAATTAATACCCTTTCAAAGCCGCTCGACTAGCCTACTTTGGCTAGCCATTGTGAACACAACATGCAGGCTAGAAGAGATCTGATTGGCTAAAATAATAGAGGGCCCGTCAGTAGGTAATATGGAGCTTGCTCGGTCATATTAGGAGAGGGCCAAGCTCGTTAAATTGACTGGCCAATTTGTGTGGTCGTGATCAATTTGCGACCGACTTGGACGACCAAGATCTATTTTCTTAAGAAATAGAACGCACCGACCAGCCTAGTTCTATCTTTAATTAAAAGTGTAGCTTACAACTTTAGAGTGATTTGATTGGCCGATGGGAAAGAGAGGATGACGGACAACAAATTGGAGCAAGTCTGATAGGTGATGGAAGGCGCCAGCTAGGGCAAACCAACCGGCCACGTGGCGCGAACGCGCCTCTTTTTGCTACCGCTCAAATTAGTCACGGTTTCCTCTTTTTCCCACTTTTCCAACTTTTAATAAGACTTTACTCCTACTAGCTCCATGATGGGCCGGTTTCCTAGTTTTCCTAGGTTTAGTCTTGACCAATAGGGATCGAGATATCATGTAGGTTCACGTTTTTTAGGACAAAACCCCAATTTTTATAGATTGACAAAATTAGGTCAAAAAATTGAATTTTGTGAACTGACACAAAATAAATCAATTTTGGTAAATTTAGCACGTTGATACAAAATTATTAATTTTTATATTGGAGAGCACCGCCAGCTTTGGTCTCACTGGTGCAACTTGCGCGCATCTGATTGAGTACCTTTCATGCATATCTTAATTCTGACACTTCAGGAAATTCATGCTACTCAGTTGAGAGTGAACATTAATTGTCATATCATGTCAATATTAAGAGTTCATCTGGGAACACATCATAGGATAGATACTCAGCAGGCCCTGCATTAGTGAATAATGCGAGTAGGAGCTCGACAAAATTTACAGAATATTTGGGAATTTTGCAACCAACATTATTCAAATTAAATTTCGTATATAAATATGTTGAATTTCTCAATACATATGTAAGCAAAGAGGCGTAGGCGCTCATCAGCTTTAAATGGCTCTTTTTCTTTGTAGAACAAAGGCACATAAATTTAGGGTTTCACGGTTTTAGCACTGAACACGTTCATAATCGATGGAGAACTTGAAGTAATGAAGTATTCAAGGAAAGTTGAAGATCCAAGGAAATCAAGCATGATGGATGATAAGCTACAAAGTTTATTTATTTTGTAATCCACATGTATTGATAGTTTTTTCACTAAAATTGATAAAGGGGGAGATTGTTAGAGCACTGCTCGGTCGAACTCGCAAGCGTTGCTATCTCAAGCTTGTTTGTCAAGTTTAGTTGATCAAAACTATATACTTGATTTTTAGTCTACTTATAGCTATGTCTCGGATTAGGATAGAATGTGTAGTTGAGCTTTAAACTTCACGACGTTCACCAATTGAAGAAGAAGATCTACTGAGGAGCTTGGAGGAACTTCATCAACAAAAGGTATATGGAGACTAAAACTTATATGTCACTCAGAAATCTATTCAATTCTATCTTCTAATGAGACTAAGTCGTATAACTATATATATAGACTTTTACATTATACACATTTGATATTTCGAGCCGAGTTTATCTATTTATTGAAATACGTGTTGGAAGCTTTTTACTTTAGCTATGTTTATCATATTCTTGATGAGTTTAGTTGGAGACAATTTATTTGTTGGAAACTATATATTAAGTCAAAAGATGATCATGTGAAAATTACCTTGAACATCTTATATGATTTGTGTGAGACAGTCATTTGATGCTAGCTCGAGAAGTTTCGTATTGATCATTCGATCACTTGAAAATTCCTTGAAGTTAATGGTATGTGTGAGATTGCCATTTTCTTCTTCTAAGGATGTTTCAATGATTGAAATGAGAGTTTAGAACGATTACCCATGTTTGGATACAATACGGTATGCATATCCAATATGCGAACTGTATTGTGATTATTCAGGTCCAGAACTCTTATTTCTGTACCTAGTATGCGAATGGATTTACCCGAGAAGGTTCAGAACTCTTGTTTGCGTACCTTGTATGCGAACGGGTTTACTTAAGTTGGGTTTGGAACGTTTTTTCACGAACCGGGTTTGCAAGCGGCTTGACTAGGCCAAGGTCCCGGAGTCTTTGTTTGGTACCCGGTTGCGAACACGGTGGTCAAGTTCTAAAATCGGTTATGTATGATTCTCATACTCATGAACTAAAACATTTATGATTTAACGAATGCAAATTACTTGAATCAATATGATTTCGTTTCAATTTGTTCATGAATATTTCTATGCGATAGTGAACAATTGAACAACTCTATTTGAAACACAATTAGATTCATTTGATTATCTATCATGATTGATTGATCATCATATTTGATCTAGAAGTGTTAGATGGATATGGTCAAGTTAAAAGTGTCCATATGGCTAACTTCGGTGAATCTGTTATTGAGCCAAACCAATATACACGTTTAGGTACGGTTACCCATATCTAAATAGAAGTATATTTCATTTGTGTGTACAATCTAAGACCATCTACCGGTGGAGATTGATTTCTTAATTCTAAGAGACTTAGCTTGAATCTTTAATCAGAGTTCATATAACGGTTTAATATTGAATGCTTTGTTACTAAGCTATCTTAGCTTTGATTGTAAGCAACCTTGATTTGAAAGGCTATATAAGGGATAACTCTAGCAACTGGAAAACCTAATCCCGACACTTTCTTGTGTCCTAGTTGCAAACTAGAGTCGATTCTCCTTTAATCTAGGTTTTTCCAAAACCATTATTAGGTTAACGACTTGAAGACTTCATATGGGATTCGTGAAGCCATATCCAACTATTTTTCCGTACTTGCATATATAAATCTTACTTGTTCCATCATATTAAGTTTTATCTTCTCTAAGATTTATTCGAGATTTATCTCCAATAAGTAAGATATAAAAAGTAATCACAACAGTTCTTCGTCTCAGACTCTTGTGATTCCGCAATAACTTCTTCCGTTAATCACTTAGGTTATTGTGAGGTGACTGATATTTCTAGGCTGCTCTTCGGGAGTATAATTCCGGGGTATTAGTTGATTCTTGTTCACCTTGATCTTTGTATCAAAAGACGGAATAAAAAGAATAAAGGATATACATATCTTTGGAGACAGATTTGTTTATAAGTCTTCGACTTTGGGTCGTAGAAACTCTTGGTTATGGGTGAGATCATCTAAGAGAATCAAGTGCGCAGAATCCGGCGTGGTTCTAGAGGCGTAAGGAACGCGACTGTACCTTAATCGGTGTGAGACTTGGTTAGGGCTCAACTACATTCCAGTCCGAAGTTAACTTGTAGTAGGTTAGTGTCTGTAGCGGCTTAATACAGTGTGTGTTCAAAGCTGGACTAGGTCCCGGGGTTTTTCAGCATTTGTGGTTTCCTCATTAACAAAATTTCTGGTGTCTGTGTTATTTCTTTTTCGCCTTATATTTGTTTATATAATTGATTTATCACAGGTTGTGCGTAGTTCAATCAGTTGATAAATACGACCTTGATTGTTGGATAGAACTTGATTGACACTTGGGCGTAGGTTTTTGGTACCGTCCAAGTTATTTCTCATATCAATCAGGCTCACAGATTTCTATATGTTCGATTTGCTGATTGTATTAAGAAAGAGAGATAAACATGCATGGGTATGAAACCCTACAACAATTTTAACTAACTTTATGATTTTTTTCTTTTTGTTTTAAATAGTGTATCGTCTCAGGATGATTCGATCAACTCAATCTGAGACGCGATAGGTCTGTCCTTGCATTTTAGTTGTTTGTCTGTCTTACTGTAGGGGTATAATGGACAAATAAACTAGTTTGCCATTCCCATTGGAGTTGCTTTTAGTAGTACAAATTGATACCCATCGTTTAAACTCTATTTTTTTCGAATTGGTTGAATTTAACTACTTCGATGATGCATAAATGTTTATGGGTGATCGGTCAAGCTAGTTTTTCTTTTTTGATTTGCAAAGAAAGGCGTATTATTGATAAAAAAAAAAATGAGGGTATAAAAGCGTTCTACCACCCTAATCCAGATACAAAGAGAAAAAAAGAAAGGAAAAGAGCAGAGTCTACAACCAGACTTAGTCCGAAGGAAGACAAAATGGCCTACACACAGACGAAAAAACCAAAGCAACTAATAAGGTCATGAGAAATTTTAGTGCTTTTGATCTCATTATATTATACTCCCTTCGTTTTTGGAAAAGAAATAATTTCACTTTTTTATTTTAGCATAAAAATACGGTCCGCGAGTTATAACCCCAAAGGTATCACTATCCATCCACAAAAAACCCATCAAAACAAAAGTAACACAAAAACCCCAAAAAAACAAAAGTAACACAAAAACACCATAAAATTTGACGAAACCAATTTTGGTTTCATCATAAAATTTGATGAAACCAATTTTGAAATTTGGGGTTTTTGTATCAAATTTTAAAAATTTGGGGTTTTTGTATTATTTTTGTTTAAGATGGAGTTTTAATGGATCTCAACATTTGAACGGGGTTTTTGTGCCACAGATTTGGTCACCTTGGGTTTTTATGACTAGTTCTGATAAAAATAAGGTAAATTGAAAAGGCGAAAGTATCTCTTTTTCAAAAATGCAGGTAGTATATCTGAACAGAGGTAGTATATCCGATCTGGTTTAAATCTCAATTTTTTACTATTTAATTTGTGGGGGCGTAGCTCTCGGACGGAAAAAGACTCCTATCATGTGAAATTGTGAAGCTCAGAATGAAACGAAGCAATAAATAGATGTACAAACCGATCACGTACAGAAAACTAAAGCAATACTACTGAGAATTATTATGTTCTCATGATGATCAAGAAACAAGAATTGTAGCAGAGATGAGAAGAAAGAATTGTTGTATTTCTGATAATAGAAAAACTTAATAGAGGAAAGACTAGTTCAGACATATTTATTATAGACTTTTAATACAGCTGTCTTATTCAGACAGGACACATAAATCTGACTGACTGACCAATGATACTCAAGTCAAGACTAACTTGACTTGAGTTGACTAATACTCCTATTAGCCCCCCTCAAACTGATAATGGTACAGTAATCAGTTTGAAAGAAAGAGCAACACTAAGGAACAGAAAAGGAAACATGTCTAGGAACTGCCAATCCATATGTAGAAGTAGAAGCAGAAAAACCAGGAACAAATCCTGCTGAAGTGGAAGTAATTGCAGAATGAACTGAAGAATTACTTGATGTAGTAGAATAAGTAGAAGTAGAATCAATGGCAGAACTAACTGAAGTAGAAGCAGATGAACCAAGCAGCTGATGCAGCAGAGAAGTAAAAATTGGAGCACATAACCCTTTTGTAAACAAATCTGCCAACTGATTTTCTGAAGCAATATGATGAACATTTAAGAAACCATTAGCTACCCATTCTCGAACCACATGATAATGTATCTATATGTGTTTTTCCCTGGAATGAGAAACATGATTAGTTGTTGAGTAAATAGCACTTGTATTGTCACAATATAGTGTAATTGGTAACTTCAAAGTAATATGTAATTCTGACAATAAAGAAGAAATCCATTCTAACTCAGCAGTTGCAACAGATAAACACTTATACTCTGCTTCTGCAGTAGATCTTGACACTGTAGGCTTATTTTTACTAGACCAGGAAATCAAAGAATTACCAAGAAAAATTGCATATCCACATGTTGATCTAGCTGTCTCAGGACAATTTCCCCAATCAGAGTCAGTGTAAGTTGTTAAAGTAGTTATATCACCTTTCCTTAATGTAATTCCATAACCAATAGTACCCTTCAAATACCTAAGAATTCTTTTGACCAACAAAAGATGAACATCTGTGGGAGCATGCATAAATTGGCTTACATAATTAACACCAAAGCATATGTCAGGTCTATTTAAGCATAAGTACTGCAACATTCCAACAATTGTTCTATAAGCTGACATATCTGATAAAATAGTACCATCATTGATAGATACTCTTGGTCCTTTAGCCACTGGAATTGTACATGGACTGCATTTTGTCATATGAGCCTTACTGAGTAATTCAAGTGTATACTTCTTTTGTGTTAACAAAATATCAGTTGAAGTTATGTTTGCTTCTATCCCCAAGAAATAATTCATATCCCTAATTGTTTCATTGCAAACTTAGAACTTAAGAATTGAACTAAATGATCAAGCAAAGCATCAGAAGTACCAGTCAAAAGAATATAATCAACATATAAAAGAAGCACCATCATTTGTGAACCAGCAACATATACAAACATGGAAAAATCTGAGACTGTTCTAACAAAACCATAAGCCAACAAGGAAGAACTAAATTTTTGAAACCATGCCCTTGGTGCCTGCTTTAAACCATATAAAATCTTTTTCAGATGACACACTTTATTAGGAAATTCTTTACTAATAAAGCTTGGTGGCTATTTCATGTAGACATTCTCAGTCAAGTCCCCATGTAAAAAAGCATTGGATACATCCAATTGCCTTATTGACCAACCTCTGGTAACAACAACACATAAAACTATTCTAACTGTAGTGGACTTGACAACAGGACTAAAAGTCTCTCCATAGTCTATGCCATCTTGTTGATTATACCCTTGAGCAACTAATCTTGATTTACACCTATCCACTGTACCATCTGATTTCAACTTAACTCTGTAGACCCATTTACATCATAAAATATTCATATGAGGTTCAGGATCCACTAAATCCCGTGTACCATTTCCTTGCAAAGTAGTATGTTCATCTGTCATTGAGACTTTCCAGTCTGGAATTTGGATAGCTTCTTTAAAGCTTTTAGGTTCAGATGGAGTATTGAGCAAAGAAGCAAAAGCAGATGGAATAGGATATTTTACAGAAGTAAAACAAACATGATCAGGAAAAACTTTGTCTTTAGTAATGCCTCTTTGAGATCTGGTAACAACACTAGAAGATGGAATTTTAGCTGATGAAGATGATTGAATATCCTCAATAACAAAAAAATCAGAAGAAGAAGAAGAAGAATTAATGTCATGATTAGAAGAAAAATAAAACTCTGTTTCAGAGAAAACAACATGCCTAGAGATGTATGTTCTTTTTGAAATTGGATTGTAACACTTGTAGCCTTTATGCAAAACACTATATCCAAGAAAAATACATTTTACAGATTTTGGAGATAGTTTATCAATTCTAGAGTGACCTAAGAAAGGGTAACACACACAACCAAACACTCTTAGAAAAGAATAATCAGGCACATCATTGTATAAAACTTGAAATTGAGATTTTCCATGAAGAATATGAGTTGGAGTTCTGTTTATGAGAAAAGTAGCTGCTAAAAAAGCATCATACCAGTAATATTTTGGACAAGAAGCATTGAAAAGTAATGTATTACCCATTTCTGTAATGTGTCTATGCTTCCTTTCAGCAAGAACATTTTGTTGTGGTGTTTGTGGGCAAGAAATTCTTAATTGAATACCAGAAGAATCTAGAAAACCTTTAAAATTGCCTTTGACTAATTCACTAGCACCATCAGTTTGAAAAGCTAAAATCTTTGTTTAAAAGAAATTTTCAGTTAAGCTTTTAAAATGTTGAAAGCAATGTAAAGATTCACTTTTAAGTTGCATTGGATAAATCCAATGGAACCTACTAAAATCATCAATAAAGAGAATGTAATATCTATATCCTGCTAATGAAGGAACAGGAGAAGGACCCCACTCATCACAATGAATCAGTGTAAGTGGAGATGAAGCATGAGATGAAGATAGAGAAAAAGGAAGTCTCTTACTTTTTGCTAACTGACAAGGATGACAAATACTTTGAGAATCAGAGGACTTAACAATAATATTTTTATGATGATGAAGTTGTTGAACTATTTTGGAAGAAGGGTGACCTAATCTTCAATGCCAAACTTGAGATGGAGCAACAAGAGAAGAAAAAGCATATTGCAAAACAGTAGATGAAATTGGATATAGATTATTAACCATCAGACCCTTTGCTAAAAGAATATGAGTTTGTAAATCTCTTATTTCATAACCCAATGGATCAAAAGTAATATAACATGCATTGTCCTTTGTAAACTTGGCAACTGACAACAAATTATGTTTCATGTCTGGCACATGCAAAACATTATCAAGCCTAAAGCTAGTTTTTGGTGTATGAATTTTTAGTATTACCAATAAGTGAGATAGATAGAGTCTTACCATTTCCAATCATAACAGTATCCTTGCCTTTGTAATTAGAAGTATTTTGTAGCAAAGTTCTATCTCCAGTCATGTCTGTAGTAACACCACTATCAGAAACCTATATAGTATTTGAGGAAGATGGATCATCATGAACATTCAAACTAGTAAAAGCATGCTGAGTAGAACTGGAAGGAGCAGCAGGATCAACAGAATAGTTGACTTGAGTATCAGAATAATTTGCTTGAGCTCTATAACCAGATGTAGTACCAGCAGATGAATTACCAGTAGTAGGTGGATGATATCTAAAAAAGCACCTTATAGCAATATGACCAGTCTTCTTACAAATTTGACAGTACATTTTGGAATAATCCACATAAGGTCTCCTTTCAGCATTTGAACCATTAGAAGTATTTGAGCTAGAACCATGTTGATACTGACTGTTTTTGTAATTGCTTTCATTCCCCATTTTGTTGTTACCACCATTCTTTCTATTATTACCATTGTAACCACTAGAACCATTTTTTGCATACATAGCAGAAGAATTCTGCTCATCATAAACATTAGAAGTTTGATGATGTCTCTCAGCTAAAAACTGCTCATGAGAAAGGAGTTTTTCCTTTAATTCACCAAAAGTATATGGTGTATCTCTATTTTGTGAAGAGATAACAAACATATCATAATCACTGCCCAAACCATTCAATACAAACATCAATAAATCTGCATCATTAACCTTTTCTCTAATTGCTTCTAAAGAGTCAGCAATAGTCTTAATCTTTTGAAGATAAACAACAATAGTTTGATTGCCTTTCTTGATGCCATGTAATTGAGTTCTAAGCATGTTTTTCCTAGCAAGAAATTGGGTTCTAAAGCTTACAGCAAGATACTCCCAAATATCCTTGGATGTTGCAAGACCAAGAACATCACCACTTATAGTTTCAGTAAAAGTAGCTTTAAGACAGGTTGACACAAATCGATCTAATTTTCTCCAAGAAATCCATGCTGGGTTTGTAATTTCAATTCCATCAACAGTTATTCTTTGTGGTGGTTCAACAATTTCACCAGTGACATAACCAAAAAGATCAGTAGATATCAAAATACCCTCAAATTGATCACGCCATACCAAGTAATTTGACCCATCTAATTTCATAGAAACAAAATTTGTTATATTGGTAAAAGGAAGTGAAGAAGTACCAGCGGAAGATGACATTGTGTCTTCAATATGAGTAACAATATTGATATTGTTGATGTTGATAGAATTAACGTTGTTGTTGTTGTTGTTGCTGTTGTTGTTGTTGATATTAGTTCTTCTATTTCTGTTGTTGTTTCGATTTCTGTTGTAAGTATTTCTTCTAGTTGTTACCATAAAAGATTAAGGATGAACCCTAAAATTGATTTTGGGAAAATTTTTAAATATGTATTACCCTGAAGCTAAAAATTGTTGAGAAAAATTATTAAGCTTTATTGACAATTGAAAAACAGGATCGTTACTAATCTGATACCATGAGAATTATTATGTTCTCATGATGATCAAGAAACAAGAATTGTAGCAGAGATGAGAAGAAAGAATTGTTGTATTTCTGATAATAGAAAAACTTAATACAGGACAGACTATTTCTGTTGTAATTACAGACTTTTAATACAGCTGTCTTATTCAGAATGGACATATAAATCTGACTGACCGACCAATAATACTCAAGTCAAGACTAACTTGACTTGAGTTGACTAATATTCCTATTAACTGCTGTATCCTCAAGTCCAACGATTAGTCTAATTATATTTTATGAAGATTGAGCCAGACAGTTAACACTGTAAGAGGATTGATGTCAGGTTATTTCTCTCTTTACTCTATAGCTAGGGTTCCAACTGGACAACGGAGAGGACCAGGTAACCAAATGCAGAGCTATAGGCTACGTACTTGTTTGAACAGAATACATGACCACCAAGTAAAGCCCTGATGGAATAAGCCGATTCAATCAACTTAACCTACGTAGTCGTACGTGGCTTGTGTATGACCGTCGTTAGTTTCTTTCATCTTGCATTCAATTTGTGAGCATCCAACTATCATCTAATCAAGTAAAATAGACAAGATAAGGTTGTTATTCACCACTATCAACGCAGCCTAATCAAAAGAGATAAATTGGGTCAAACAGAATTAGACAATTTATTTTGTATGCTTGTTATTAATTTCTAATCGATGTGCTCATATGAGTCGTTTTGTTAATCGGTTCCAAGTTTTGATCATGTTTTTCTCATAGTTTTTTTTTCTTTTTCTTTCTATTTTTGGTTTTGAAACATTCCAAAGTCCGTTAAGCAAAGGGTGGAGTGGTATTAGTGTATTACTCCCTCCGTTCCGATTACTTGATATTATAGAGTTTTTCACGCAGATTAAGAAAAACAGAGAGAGAGTGATTTTTTTCCAAATCTACCCATATTAATAGCTTCCTAAAATTTTAAACCACCTAGTTTTTAGTTTCTAAATTTAATGTAAATTACAAATCCCATTGTAATTTATTTGGGATAAACAAAATATTTCATCCAAATCCTTGGAATAATCATTTATCTGCTGATTCTAATGAGAATTAATGGCATGTTCTGATTCCAAAGCAAGGGTAAATCAGTGAGAATTTAGGAAAATACTTAAACCCTCGTCTATTTTGGAACACAAAAAAAATCCTAAAACATCAAGTAAATTGGAACAAAGTAAATTGGAACAGAGGGAATACTATTTCGGAAGTACAGTTTATGTCACTCTCAAAGTCTCAATTCAAAATAACACATGCATTTTTCTCTTTATCTATCTGTCTAGATCATCAAAACTGATATGAGCAGTTTTGGTCAGATGTGTGCCATGGATTTCCAAGACACAAAAACAAGATGGTCAGAACCCATCCCAGGAGCTGCCAAATAAAACACAAAAGCAAAACATTCTAGTCTTCTTTCTCTCTCTTTTCTTTCTCTATGTACTGTATACGAATCATAACCTTGTCCCTTATATACAACTTAGAAGAAACGCGTGCTAATTTTCGGTGACGTCTCCACCTTCTACTACTACTAAACTTACAGTGCTAATGCTCACCTCTCCCTGGAAAGCCTATTTCATCTATCTAGACCCCGCCTGCTTTTTTTTTTTTTTTTTTTCGGATCAGTTCTTTTCACAAAGTAGATAACATTGAGGACTCAAAGTTCACCAAATTGCTTGACAATATACCAACCCAAACGCAACGATATTTTTGTTTTACATGGATTCTGGTACATTTCCAAATAATTTGATACCCTATTAGAAGTCTTGCTTAAGTTAGTTTTGGGTTATGATATTAAGAAGAACCCAAGTTAATTTTGGTTTTATTGGATGTTTGGGCTTCGGACTCAAAATACTATAAAGTGGACACGGTTTTATTTTTATCTATAAAATTATAGTGGCGCTACTTGAGCATAGTGGGAGACGTATTAAGAGTACGGAGGTTAATCTTGAGCATAGTTATGGTCACAGTGGGAGCATTAATCTCGACACTCTAATTTATGGGCACACTACTTGAGCATCTATAGTACTACACATTAAATGTCTAACCTAAACCAATGGGCACTAAATAGAGTTGCGCCTTCGTATTCTTTTGAGTACCAGAGTTATGGGTATTAATCCCAACGGGTTTACTACTATACAGTGTATACACTATAAATCATAATGAATCAGTTGAGCATTTGTTCCTTAACTGCTCTTTTATTAGGTAAATTTGGGACCATTTTTTACAGCAACTGGGATTTGGTTGGGCTCACCCAACAACAGTTATGGAATTCTTATGGAAGTGGAAATTGAAGATTTCGACCCAGCCTCTTATCTTTCTGAGATATTGTTTGCCGTTCGCGATATGGTGGGTAATGTGGTTGGAAAGAAATGATATTCTAATAGCAAAGAAACAAGGCCGAAAAACTTTACGCTCTCTTATTATTGATATCAAGTTGTTGTTGCTTAGTTGGTCTATTAATGTTGATTCTTTTAAGAACATCAAACTTGATGATTTCATTTTTGATTGGGTGAATTTGTTTAGGGAGTAGTTGTTGTAAACTCTCTATTCATATTTCTCCATGTATCTTCTAAGGGTGCTATCTTGGCACTCTTTCTCTTTTATTTAATCTTATCTTGCCTTTTTCAAAAAAACAATCATAATGAATATAATTTGGCTACTACTATTACTACTGTTTCATCATGCAACTGAACTTACTGCTGTGAACTTGTGTTGAAACATATCCTACCCACCCTACCATTGTCTAGCAAGAGCTTTTCTTTCATTGTTTATATGGTTATTATGAAATTTTAACTTTTTGGGTGTGACTCACTTTATGTATTATTTGATGGCCACACCACTTAGTTACTCTAAGATGTTCGTCTACATATTATGAGTTTTACTCCCATCTATCTCGATATAATGAGTTTTATACTTCCCAGTAACAACAACCATCCTTTTGAAGTTGATGGATCGTTCTTAATTCACAAAATTGGTCAATTAATTAACCCAATAATGACAATTCCTAGGTGAAAAAGACATGTAAAATTTGATATTGTTTAAATGGACAAAAATGTAAAAATAGCCAGGATGTAAACAGTTTCATCCTGCCCATTTTCAAATACTTTTTCTTATTTTTAATTTACATCAGGATGCATCCAGTTTCATCCTCGTTCTTTTTTAAGTTTAAGCCAGGATGAATCCAGTTTCATTCTTGCTATTTATTTCTTGTCCATTTCACCCATACTAATTTTTACTCGTCCATTAGAACCATGTTTTAGAAATATTTGGATAAATGACCAATTTTCCGTTCTTAATTACTATACCGCAACGCGTCAACAATTAATTGAGCTACTGAGCTTCTGATTAGCTATTCATGTATAAGCTGAATAATCCATCTCTATAATGAGTTTTAGTTCATAATTAACTACTCCCTCCGTCCTAAATTAAGAGTCCGCTTTGATTTTGTCAAGATATTAAGAAAATCCTATAAAATATCATGACTAGCCCTTGACTAGCCTATTTGATGTTACATTATTACCAAAACTAAATTATTAGCTTAAATTTGATAGTATTATTATTTTAGGAAATATTTTAAGAAAATAAATACAAATTTATATTGTTTTTATTATGGAATCCACAATTTAAGAAATAAGTGAAGTTTTATTAGGAATTTTATAACTATCCATAAATATTTTATTTAAAAAAGGATTGACAATTAATACAGAGATATTGAGTAAGTTTTTTTCCTTATATATGGTGATATTATTTAAAATTTTGATATTAAAAATGATTTTATGATTATTAAAAATAAAGGGTATATTTGATAGTTTAAGGGAAAAGTATGTCTATAAACAGAGCAGACAGATAAAAATGGACAGACCAAAGTAGAAATTAGGACAGATAAAAAAGGACAGAGGGAGTATATAATTTCGAATTATCAGTTTAACCCCGACGCGTCAGAATGTAACTGCATTATATTGATGACACGATATTTCATCCAAAATTTTCATAAGAAAACAAGAAAAAGAGGATGTATGCCATAATTTGATCACCTAATGTTTTTTTTTAACAATCAAAAGAATGTACTATTATATACAATAAACCTAAGGCATGCATAAATTTCATCAATATTATTGTAATGTTAACATTCATGAAGCCTCTTTTTCCCTTCTTTTCTTTTTCCCAATTTCAAATCATTGTGCGCCCATAAATGGTGGAACGGGATATTTTTGCATACAATTAGTCAAGGATCTTTTGTTCTTCATTGATCTTTTTTGTTGGAGAAATTCCTTAAAAACATATATTCATCAAAAGTAAAATCCGGTAATGTGTTTTTAATTAGAAGGGGTTCTTAATTAAGTTGACTATAACAGTACCAACTAATTTCTTAGTCTATATATAATGTGTTTCTAGATATATAACTAATTAATGAAAGTGCATGATGGAGGAAAACCCAAGTTCTGGATGAATGATTTCAACCCTTCAGCATCACTAGACAACATCATTGTGGGTTATTTCTCTGCTTTCTTTACCACTACTACCACTTGTATCTTTCTTCATTAACCCCTGCCGAAATACGAGCCCTGGTTAGAATTTGAACACTGAATAAAAATAAAAATCTAACAGAAGAAAGAACTCAAGTTAATAAGCACTGGGTGCAAGCACATAGCTACTACTGCCACTTTAAAACTAGTCTTTGGAACTTAGCAAATTATTACAGCGACTGGAGACTAGGTCAGAGTAACAACCCCCAACCAGTTCATAATTTTGTTCTTTTTATCTTTCTTATACATAATTCTAATTCTTTTTTCTTGTTTCTATAACTTGCTAGAATCATTAGATGAAAAAAAAAACTTTGTTTGTTCATAACACGCGCTTATTTTTCTGTGTAGATAAAAACGGGGTTTGTGTAAATGAGTACTTAGTTAGTGAGAGTGAGTTAGTGTCGGTTATATGCATTTGATCATTGAATTTCATAACACTTGTCTCCATTTTATTTGTAGGGTGTCCATAGCTATACTCATATCTTTCTCTCTCTCTCTCTAATTCACTCAAAAAAAAAAAAAACTATCATAATTCACTTTGTTCTTTCTAAACTTTTCTCTTTAAGTCTCTCTTGTTTACTTCGTATGATTTAAAGATGATGACATAAAGAGTAGAGTTTGTGGTGGTGAATTTGATGCAAACCTGAATTCTGGTGGTGGTAATTAATGGAGTCCTTAGTACCGCCGGGTTTTAGATTTCATCCAACGGACGAAGAGCTAGTAGGTTACTATCTGAGAAAGAAGGTAGCATCACAGAAGATCGATCTTGATGTTATTCGTGATATTGATCTTTATCGTATCGAACCATGGGATCTTCAAGGTACATATATATTAGCTTGTACCACCTCTATTGCTGTTTTTGGTTTTAAGTTATCGAATTCCATGTGATACAATAGGTTTTCTACTTGTTTTTGGTTCACATATAATAACATCTCCACCTAATTAACTATTAAGTGAAGTTCAATTAGCTAGGTGTTTTCTAGATCTCTCTTCTTTGGCTGCTGCAGTCAGAGATAGCTAGCTATATATAGCACACAAGAGCATTCTAGAAAATATATCCAGGCCGGCATATATCATGTGTGCGCACCAAGCAAAAGATCTGTCTAGCTAGCTATACACATGTACCTTCATTCGCTCTCTAAGATTCAAAGTTGCACCATGAAATCAACCCTAATTTTAAACCGGCTTTGATTAGCAAGGTTAAGCCTTAATTTACTTACTATTTTCCTCCTTCACATCAATTCAAGATAGATTTTGCGTTGGTTCACGGGTCAAGTAATCCTATTTATGCTGGTCTTGTTATATAATTTTTTATGTAAATTTTGGTTTGCTTAACGGACTGTTGAATCCTATAAAATTTGAACAGAACGATGCCGGATCGGGTACGAAGAACAAAAGGAGTGGTATTTTTTCAGTCACAAAGATAAGAAGTATCCAACGGGAACAAGAACGAATAGAGCAACAATGGCCGGGTTTTGGAAGGCAACTGGTCGAGATAAAGCAGTGTATGATAAGATCAAGCTAATTGGTATGAGGAAGACCCTCGTCTTCTATAAAGGAAGGGCACCTAATGGACAGAAGAGTGACTGGATCATACATGAATACCGGCTAGAATCCGATGAGAATGGAGCACCACAGGCAAGCTAATTCATAGTCTTAATACTTTCATTATTTAATATGAATTAATTCATACTAAGTTTCCACCATTTTCTTGTTATCATCTTCTCCCCCCCTCTCTCTCTCTCCTAAAATAAGAAGATATCATGTTTACGTACGTACTAGAGTGAGTGATCATAAACAGGCACATAGTCTTTTCGAACTTTTTTCATAGTTTCCAAAACATGTAAAGAGCCATAAACAGCCTTTATATCTTGTCGATTTGATGATACTTCTTCAAAGCTTTTGTCAAGTTGCTGATGAAGACATTTCTTAGCTGAGTACACAACCTTTGTGAAACACAAGTACTTTTTTCTTTTGTTTCCAAAACTAATCTAATTGTTCTTTCAGGATATATACCATAATAAATTAGCTACAATTAAAATTTTAATTTTACTTCACCACTCGGCTTTGATCGTTTTAGGTCTTTTACTTGTCAACGAGTATACTCTCAGTCTAAGAAACATGTGGTTCCCAAATGGGTAAAGCTAATTAATATACGGTTTTAGATCTTCTTCTTTTCACTTTAGTTTCTCAGTGCATGGAAACGAACCAAAATCTCATCCTACTAAATCGTTGTAATTTATTGCAGGAAGAAGGATGGGTCGTTTGTCGAGCATTCAAGAAAAGAACAACAACCAACTGCCAAACTAGAAATCATACGGATCGACGTTGGGAGTCATCCAGTCGCCCCTATGATCATGAGTCAAGTGGATTCAGCTCTATCCTTGATTCGGTTGGTTGTATCTCGAAGCAACAGAATTACATTTGCAAGCAAGAGATTCATGAAGTTGTTAATTTGAATTTAGATAGTAATTTTCTGGAGCTAATTCCCCAACTAGAGAGTCCTTCTATGCCACTCGTAAAGAAGCATCCTTTAACAAGCTTACTGTCATCACGATGCCCTACAGAGCCGGTAGCTATTATTGTTATCGATGAAGATCATGAAGAGGATACAACAAGGATAAGAGGGTACAACAGCGACGACAAGAACAGCAACAAGATGAAGCATGGCAGTACTGAGCAGAAAGTGACAGATTGGAGAGCCCTTGATAAGTTTGTTGCTTCTCAATTGAGTCATGGAGACAACAAAAACAGATCACATGATAGCGAAACACGCCCTAATCTTGGTGTTGCTCTGGGAGATGATCAATATAACTCGGATATAGCATTGCTTTTATCGCGGGAAGAAAATAATGAAATTAACAAGTTGAAGGAGTTCTTATTGAGTTCATCAGTATCAGCTTCTGGAGACGACTGTGACAATATAATCGGAATTTGCATTTGAGAAATGTACGTATTAATGGTTTAATAATAATGATTAATATATAAGAGACCGATATAGATATCATCATCTATAATGCATGAGACCTGATTTTTTTTTTTTTTTGAAAAGTCATGAGACCTGATATGGCTGTTGTGGTTATTAATAAAATTATTATTCATGATAATCTTATTTAGTCTTTTTTTTGGTTAGTCTTTCTCAGACCAGATTATAACTTCTGTCCGATGATTTGATTAAGGCAGAGAAACCTGGATCAGATGGTTAATTATTTAGGTGTCAGCTGAAAACGAACGATCTCTCTCTCTGCGATAGGTTACATGTAGATCAGAATGATCTAACTTTCTAAGTGAGTCAAATTTAGGGTACAGAGACATGTGACAACCAGTGGCGGAGCCAGGAAGTTTTTTTTGGGGACAAGTATTTGTAAAATGCAAGATGATAATAACATTGTACTTAATTGTGGCCAAAGGTTGCAAATTTTTTTTAGACTTTTTTCAAAGCAAAGGTAGTGCTGCTAAAAGGAAATGGAACTGTTGATGTTCAGCTCGTAATGGCAATTGCCATCCCAATCTTCTAACAGGTTACATGAATTAATATGGTTGGGTATTTACTATTTATACCGACTGTGTTTGTGTATTTTTTTTTCTTACCGAAAACTAAGAATACCTATATATGGAACAAATGATCAGAGTGAAGAGATTTGTGGAGAAGAAGATGGATTTGGAGATGGGGAAGGATTTGGAACTTAAGAAAGTATTTTCGTGATTTGTTTCGGCTGGTTTACTATAAACTTTACTAGTAAATCCTTAATTTTCTCTTACTCACCAAAAACTTAGGGGGACAAATATTTGATTTCGTCAAAATATCTTTAGTATATTTCTATTTGCCAAAAATTAGGGAGGACAGTTGTCCTCCTTAGTCCAGGCATGGCTCCGCCATTGTGACAACATGCTACCTCCAGTAGGTTGCGGAATTTAGAAACTTTCTGTGCTATAAGTTGCTTAATTTGTTTTGATCTTATCGGTAGTTTCAGTACTTCCATAGGAGAGGAAATTTCCAAAGGTGTCTAGTTTTAATTAGTTATTCCCAAAAATGTTGTAAATTACCAAAAATGTTTGAATGTGTACCCATTGCTTGACATTGTGTACCCAATATGATGAATCCACACCTATAATGTGTGCACATTATACCTTTTTGGAATTTTTAGAAGAAAAAACTAGACATTTTTAGTAAATAAGATAACTTTTGATCATGTGCCTATTTGTCTAAATACACTTTTGGGCATTGGTTGTAAACATTAGTGGCTACGGGAACCCATGGTGGGTATATTTCGACCCAAAAAAAAAGAAGTTTTTACACTTTTGGGCATTGAACTAGGCTTCTCATATATTATCTTTTTTGCAGAAACAGAGCGTGGAATGACAAGGTAGCTAGGTTATCATGCATGCATGCATGGCTCAATAGAATAAAATTAAGAAATTAAAACGAGTAACTTACTATCGTCTAATTCAGTTGGGCTTTATCAATAACGTGCCGACCCAGTAAAAGTTGGTGACTTCCAATGGAATACCCCTGTTGGCCAGGGATCGAACTCCCAAGTCATAGGTTAGAGATTCGAATCCCGTGTTATCTGTATCAAAACTAAAAAAATAAAAAAGATTAGTGACTTCTTGATGTGGTTTTGAAATTGTTGTAGAAAGTGGTAGTAAAAGATGTCGTTCACTCAGACTTGTGAAGATTCAATTTTAGATTCAAACTCAAAGATAACTTACGAAGTTGTTATCAAGATTATAAAAAGCACCGAGACTCAGGATTCCACCATTGACCAATTAAGTTATTCAATCTAATCAATATTCATGCAATTTTTTGCATTTGAAGTGATTCTAATTTATTGCCTCTAGTAGATTTTCGAAGTAACAATTGTATACATCAAGCATGAAACATCAAAAGTCTTAAACTAAGCATGCTCCATCAAAACGAATCACAATCATTCAATAAAAATAAATTTTCCAATATTAGTTTCATGCAAATATTCATAAAAGAAATTGCAAAAAATAATTAAAATAGAAATATACCACTTTTCATGGAACAATGGCTTCCTCCGTCGCCTCGGCTAAGGGGTTTAGCTCCTCATATTATTCACGTGCTCAAAATAGGTGTTCATAGCTCAAAAGTGTGAAAAATAAGAGAAAACTAATAAAGCAGCAAGTTTGTAACAGATATAATTGTTACAGAACTCACTGTTACAGAGAAACTATTGCAGAACTGTTGCGAACTCGAACTATTTGTTGGAAAAATCGTTACAAAGCTAATTTGAAAGTAAAGATCACAGTTTCTGCGACTGCTCTAAGGTGTTGTTCTATGTTCTTCTTCCTCCTCTCGCCTGTGTTCTCTGGTGTACATTTCTGCAACTCCTCTGCACCTCTATGCTAGTACCCCAAGGTCTCGATACCTCTTCCGTGATACCCCAACACTCTATATATACACACAGTAATAAGTACAAAAATGAGCACTATCAATATATAGAATCAAGAAAAATTAGACACAAAAATGTGTCTATCAAATACCCCCAAACCTATTATTTGCTAGTCCTCGAGCAAAAATAAAATAAAAATAAAATCCTAACTCACTGTCGCAGGCATCGTCGATTGCATTTAGCGTATGCAATAAGCCTTTAAACCCCTAGGTGGCCCTAGTGGCCGAGTTATAGTCTCGGGAGGGTTTACAAGAGATATACCCACAAAACCTTTACTCCAGACCCTAACTATTTACGCAGAACCTTGGAAAGCACTAAAGATTCTCCTTGGTTGGCATACTTATTGACTACAGGAGGAAGTACCCTGATGCGAAATTCCAATTGTTGTACACGAGTTTGCACTCAAGCATACTAAAATTCATATATAAGTCACAAAGCTCTACTCAGATAGTTTCTGGACATCATAACCGTGAGTCAACCAATCACATGGATAGATTAAGAGATGGATATAGAAAAACATAGATGGTTTTGATGTTGACTAAGGTGAACGGTGTTTCTCATATCTGTTTGAAGGCCACTGCCAAAACGAACCTATCCTAATGGACTGAGATACCGGTCTAGACTAATATCAACACACTGGCATATACAAGGGAACCAGTGATCGATAATCCTAACTCTAGGTCAACTCAGCTGGCATATACAAGGGTACCAGTGGTCGACTTTATTGAATTTATTCCGGTTGGTCTGATGGTCTGGTCTCAATTTTTATTTTATTTTTTATTTTTGTATCTCAATCACTCTATTTCACCCTAGCAGTGGTAACAACTTGAATCGTGAGCCCCACCTAATCACTTAGAGAAACATATTTTAAAGAAAACAAAATAAAAATAGAAGTGAAAAGGATTCAACGAGATATGGCGAAACTACCATGTTTTTTCTTTAATTCTAACACCTGGGCTCTGTGCTTTTATGAATAGACTCTTTAGATGTTTCCATCTAATCAGATTGGTTCCTCAACTCCTACAACCAAAATGCTTCCATCCACTTAGATTGGTTAGTGCCATCCTTAATAAGCATAAATTTCTAGACTCTGGAGTTTATTTATCGCAACTAAAAAGTTTCTCCCATACCCCCAAACTTGAATCTAACATTGTCCTCAATGTTCTAAAGATGAAATTAAAAGCATGAACAAGGAGAAACTGTTACCATTTAAAGCAAAAGAGATAAGGAAAGATATTACCGTGTCGCATGGATGTTGGGTTACCTCCCAAGAAGTGCTAAGTTTAAAGTCTTCAGCCAGACGTTAAATACCACAAATGGCTAATTACCTTTTCAAATCATATATCAATAGTCGAAACAATTGTGGGTCAACCAAATCAAATAAAACTGCCACAATTATGAGACAACTGCACCAAATCAGAAAAATGAACAGACAAAGCACATCCTCATCCAAGGTTTCCTGCAAGACAACTGGGTTTTTCTGTGGTCCCCACTTGGGCTTCATATGAGTATCTTGATAAACGGATTTACCCAAATAACGAGTCTCAAATAGCTGGATTTCCTCCTGGATAGTATCAGAAGGATTGGGTTGTGGAGTCGGAAGATACTCAGGTAATACCTCAGACACACTGGGCTCGAGTCCCAAGTTAGGGACTTCCAATGAGGATACTTGACGATCACTACCCCCAAACTTAGGGTAATCACTACTCTCCGTAAGACCTTTAACTATAGCTTGAATTTTCGGATCCTCAGAGTATTTAAAATACTCAAAAGCTTTTTCTAATTCTCTACCCTCAAACTTAGGTTCATCATTACTCTTAGCAAGACCTAACACTATTGCCTTAATTTCTGGGTCTATAAAGTCATGTTGATGGTGGATCTTAAACAAAGGGTAAAATTGTAAAACCCCAAATAACCTAATGTCACCGATGACACATTTATTAGAACATTTAATGCAGGTAGTTAGTAATTAATAGGGGGTATTTTTTCAAATTAGGGTTACAACGAACAAAACCCTAATTCCCCTCCGTGCCAATGGCAAATCATGCCAGCCACACCAAACGCGCCAAAGCATGCCAACCATGCTAGCCGCACCTCCGTGCCAATGGAAAATCATGCCAGCCACACCTAGCCCAAGCTAGCCGCGCCATGCCAAACGCACTCTGCCTTGGCCCTAGCTATGCTAGTCACACCAAACGCGCCAAAGCATGCTAACCATGCTAGCCGCACCTCCGTGCCAATGGCAAATCATGCCAGCCACACCTAGCCCAAGCTAGCCGCACCTCTGTGCCAATGGCAAATCATGTCAGCCACACCAAACGCGCCAAAGCATGCCAACCATGCTAGCCGCACCTCCGTGCCAATGGCAAATCATGCCAGCCACACCTAGCCCAAGCTAGCCGCGCCATGCCAAACGCACTCTGTCTTGGCCCTAGCTATGCTAGTCACACCAAAACGCACCAAAGCATGCCAACCATGCTAGCCGCACCTCCGTGCCAATGGCAAATCATGCCAGCCACACCTAGACCAAGCTAGCCGCCCCTATGTGCCAATGGCAAATCATGCCAGCCACACCAAACGCGCCAAAGCATGCCAACCATGCTAGCCGCACCTCCGTGCCAATGGAAAATCATGCCAGCCACACTTAGCCCGAGCTAGCCGCACCATGCCAAACGCACTCTGCCTTGGCCCTTGCTACGCTAGTCACGCCACGCCAAGCCAAGCACCCTTACCTTGGCCCTAGCCACGCCATGCCAAAATGGCGCCCACGCCTAGGCTTGCAAATCATGCAACCTAGGCCAAATTGGCCACGCATGCCATTGGCACATGCCAACACGCTCGCTGGTAGCTTTTCCTACCAGGGCGCGACCCAAATTGGCCACGCATGCCATTAGCACATGCCAACACGCTCGCTGGTAGCTTTTCCTACCAGGGCGCGACCAAAATTGGCCACGCATGCCATTGGCACATGCCAACACGCTCGCTGGTAGCTTTTCCTACCAGGGCGCGACCCAAATTAGCCACGCATGCCATTGGCACATGCATACACACTCGTTGGTAGCTTTTCCTGCCAGGGCGCGACCCAAATTGGCCACGCATGCCATTGGCACATGCCAACACGCTCGCTGGTAGCTTTTCCTACCAGGGCGCGACCCAAATTGGCCACGCATGCCATTGGCACATGCCAACACGCTCGTTGGTAGCTTTTCCTACCAGGGCGCGACCCAAATTGGCCACGCATGCCATTGGCACATGCCAACATGCTCGCTGGTAGCTTTTCCTACCAGGGCGCGACCCAAATTGGCCACGCATGCCATCGGCACATGCCAACATGCTTGTTGGTAGCTTTTCCTACCAGGGCGAGACCCAAATTGGCCACGCATGCCATTGGCACATGCCAACACGCTCGCTGGTAGCTTTTCCTACCAGGGCGCTACCCAAATTGGCCACGCATGCCATTGGCACATGCCAACACACTCGCTGGTAGCTTTTCCTACCAGTCGTGACCCAAGTTGGCCACGCATGCCATTGGCACATGCCAACATGCATCATTTGGTAGATTTTCTTACCAGGACATAGCCCTAATGGCCATGCGTGCCATTGACACATGCCAAACACGCACGCTGGTAGCCTAACTTGCAAACCGTGCAACCTACCATCAAGGCATTCCGCACACGCCATTGGCACTTTCCATACACTCCACTAGCAGCTCTTGCATTGCCACTTACACTCAACGTACAAGCATTCCGCACATGCCACACACGCCACTAGCAGCTCTGGCATTGCCACTTGCACTCAAGGTGCAACCCGCAACAAAGGCATTCCGCACATGCCACACGCGCCTCTAGCAGCGCCACTTGCACTCAAGATGCAACCAACACTCGAGACATCAACACAAACCGGGGATGCTTTCTAGGGTTTTGGTTTGGCGGTCACAAAGATGCGTACACTACGCTCACATTAAGAAAGCGTGAATAGGAATAAAGCGGTCAAATAAATGAGGAAATAATGGTGAAAACGTTTTCACCCATAAACACCTTGCGGTTACCACCTCCTCCCATTATTTCACCCTTTACTCTCTTCCTTCATGAAGCCAGTGTACGTTTCAGCCTCGACTTGTATAAATAGGTCTTACCTATTTCCACTTAGGACAACAAGTCTCGGTCGGAGAAAAATACAACACTCTCTAAAAGGCAACTTTGCAAGCTCTCCAAAAAGCTTTCATCTCTTGCAAGCTTCCTAAGCTTTCACTTTACGATACAAGTCGAGACACTACTCTCCCGTAACTATTCCGGTCTCAACACCTTTCTTTGCTTCCCTCCCCAAATCAACCCTTCTCCTCCACTTTGTGACCGAAGCAAGTCCGGAACGGCCATTTCTTGGTTTAGGCCGGACTTGTACAGATTGATCTCTCGAATCTATAAAGTGCTCACGTGCAGCACATTTGTTTAGGGTTTAAACCAGTTTCTCACTCACCTACTGAATTTACCGAAATCGGCGGAAATGATTTTTACCCATAAATAATTGGCGACCACAACGGAGGATTGATCTATCGGCTACAATGTCGATTTGTCGATCTCGTTCTTCGACCCGGATATCAAGATGGTAGGGAAGGCGACTCAATCCGAATCAAGCGCCAAGACAACCCCCGGTTACCGGTTGTAAAAACTACACCGTAAAACTGGGACTCGAAGATGCAACCAGCGATTGGGGACTTGCTGGCGATGCCACCAGCAAAAGCCGCCTTTTACATGGAGAGGGGCGTGTTCGCAAAAACCTATGGAGTGAGTAAATTTATACTGGCCAAGATATACGATTTGTTTTTAGGTTCTTAATAAAACCATCATACTACTGCATCTTGTGCCTATTGCTAGCACACACTTTCATAAAAGCAATATTCCTTTCACAAAACATAATCAGAGTTATATTATCAAAACCATTCATCCAAGAAATAATCCAATATCCTCAAAAGCTACCAATTTGTCTATCAAAACCGGTCAAACTTTGAACCAGGACATCCGATATGTTTTTCAAAAAAAAAAAAAAAAGAAGAAGAACCTAAATGAAAGTTTAGAGAAACATTCAAGGAAAATCATCCAACAGAGGTCCGCTTTTCTTGAGAAAGTCAACTTTGCGTCTTCAAGAGCCGCTCTCTTCATAGTTAACATCTTGGAAAGCTTTTCGAGTTCTACCTCGTCGTGCAATCTCCTCTCGCAGAAAGGCTTTCGATTGCTGCATCTTTCGACTTCTGGATCTCAAAGCAAGGCCTTCGACAAACCACGAAGCATTGAACTCCTTTTCTATGCACACGTTGCGATGGTGCTCCCGATCGGCAATAACGTCTTCGAAACGGTGTGACCGGTCACCTCACGCATATCCTCGATGGAAGATAAAGCCTCTTCCACATGCTTAACCAGCGCAAATCGACTAGTGACCTTCTTGGTTGTGGCCATATGTCCGTACTTCTCCTAGATTCGGTGTACAACGCCTCATACTTAGCCAAAGACGCTGAAACCGCCAACCAAAGACATGACACGGATAAGGAACCAAGTACGGGGATCAAAATGGCGCCGTGAATCGGCCTCACGACTCGCAAAGGGTCTTCTTCCATGTCTACGGCAGCAACCATCAGAGAACCATCCACCTTTTGAACCATATATGTGCCCGGCAATTGGCTAACTCCCATCTCCAAGTCACCGGCGGTGGTCACCAAAGGCAAGTTTTCGTGTGGCTCCACCCCAGAATCGTCCTCCGAACCAGATTCCTCCTGCGAACTTGAGTTAGACATTTTTCAAAAAATAAGAAACGGAAGAAGAAAGAAAAGAAGCGCGAAACTCACCGAACCACTTCAGAAAAAGAGCCGGTCTTGCCCGGAGGAATCACTCTCACTTGTCGAACTTTCTTCTTTCTCCGACTCATCACCGCTATGAGTAGGCTCGGTCCGCCGAATTCTTCGAAGAAATTGCCGTCTCCGGCAACGTGCAAGGGCAGCGAAAGCATTAACACTACCGAAGCCCTGGAAGAAACAAGACACATGTTTTCAGCAGAAATTCACGTGTTTTGAGACAAACCAACAAGGAGGCGACACATACCTAGTTATTGGAAGAACTGAAAGACACGAGAGCTGCGGAAGGATCTTTTGAAACCACCGGAACCCGCCAAACACGATTCTTCGTTCTCTGTTCCTTTGCACAGGGACTTTCCGAGTTGCCGTGCAACTTTCGCTGGGATCTCTCAACATTGGATACTTCTTCAAAACTGGGGGAAGGTTTACAACGAACATTCTCCACCACGTTATTTACAAAATCTTGGATCATAGTGAACTCATCGTACAGTAACTCATTATAGCTAAAAGTCGTCGAAGTTACTCTTCCCGTCCGAAAGAAGGGAAGGAGGATACCCGACTCAAGGGCACGGCATTGAGGGCGGCATGCAATGAATCCTTAGGAACCACCATTTGGTAAGCAAGAGGCACCCCTTGATCGAAACCCATGTGACGAGCAAAGGTCAATATTGTAAGCACTATTCGGAAAGACCCCATGAAGAAAGACGGCATATAGCCTAGGACATGCAGCTTTGAATAAACATGTTTTCACCAACACTCAAGTTGCCGTCGGAAGATAAAGACATGATCGGAGAAGAAGCAAAGGTGTCAATTTGAGTCACCGACCTATGGACCGGCTCTCATGGGCGAAAACCGATTTCATGCGACTTATCGAGAA
>JAJJWW010017388.1:0-34975 GCA_023531295.1 Papaver armeniacum
CCTTCCCCATTTGATGATTGATCGTTGTCGTAGGCGTCAAAAATAATTTACACTTTCTTACTACTCAAAATATATTATGAAGCAAGGGCAAGAAAGGATCGTTCCCACAGAGAGGACTTAGGTTGTCAATATGTTTTGGTTTCCTAAAGATAACAAGGGGGTTTTCTGATTTTTATAAACTAAAATAAAATAAAGGCAAAACAATAAAAAGTAAACACATAAATCAAGGATGTGAAAATATTGGATAAAGGTTTCATCTTCAATTGTAAACAAGTTTTGAATGTATGATTAGAATTCGTATTTAATCTCGCTATCATCAAAAGCCCTAGAATATCTTATTGCAAGAATACTCCATAAATTTCCTAAGTCATCAACACACACATTAGAGTTGCGTATGTGAATTCTACCTAAAGAATAACCTAACGCCTTGCGCTAATTAAGTTCAATTCCTAGGAGCATTAAGTTTCAGAAATAGGCTAATCAATGCAATTGTAATACATTGCGCACACAATTCGAACAAAGGTCAATTTCTACATATGACTACAAGGATGTATCACTACAAACCATAATCATATCATGCTACTCGTATTCAAGGTTATCGCTCGATGATGAACCCTAAATTAGCTATAGATATGGATGTGAGTTCAATTAATTCTAGACTTAACTAAACAAACATTCAATCATATTGAAATACATCAATCATGCAATTATTATAACCCGTAGAAATCAAACGATAATATTGAGAGAAAACTAATTCATAGAAATCATAACTTGGTTTTAAAATCCAACTACATCTTTAACCAATAAAAATAAATCAACTACTTAGGTTTTTGGAAATCATCATAAAGAGTTTAGAAGAATCCATCATGTGAAACCCTAGAAAACAAGTAGAAGCCTCCCTAATGGAGATATTTAGGTTTTGACAAAGACTTTTCTATTTATATGCTTCTCCCATTCCAAAAGGATACTCTTTCCAAATTTAGGTATTCTCAAAACCCATCTCCAATTAGTCCACCAAGCCCATGTGTGGAAAGTACCCGTGTGAAAACTCTGCCCAAAAATATGTCGCCGGAAAAAAATGGTATCGTCGGTCGGAAGTTGGCCGGGAAAGTATCTCAGGTGACCGGAAAAGTCAACCTGGTCACCAGTCAAACGAGTAGACTTGGTCAGGTCAACCGAGTCAAGGCGAATCGGTGAGTCAGAGCCGATTCATCTGGTCAACTCAGTCATAGGAGTCAGTTGCTAGTCAGATGATAAATAATGCCCGAGTCAGAGGCTAACTCATCTAGGCCAATGCCATCTTGCACAGGCCTTAAGTTGTGCTGCACTATCATTGTGCTTCACTGCCAGTCATGATGGCTCCCTTGGAACTCCTTAATCTCTGCATCCTTCCAATCTCAGTTCACTGCCACAGTTGCGAACCCATATTTCATTATCTTCGAGTTCTTCTTCCGAATAACAGCAACAGCTGCAACTCCATCACCATTCCATGTAATATATGGCATCACAACAGGCCCATCCTTCCAAAAGCATCATCCTTATTAAACTGCAACCCTTAATGTCGAAACCACAAACAATCCTCATCACCAACAACAAACAGTAAAACCAGAACTCTTGCCATCACTGCCTCCAATTTCATGACCGTCTATGAATTCGATATCTTTCCCTGCAGTTTCCTACACATGCATCTATCAGCTGCAATGCAACCTGCAAGCAACACTCTTCCATCATATATCGCCACTGCCAGTTCCATTGCCGAATCCAGCCGCAACTGCCAACAGCACATTCCCCTTACAGCGCATGTTCTTCTCCATTAACTCCATTTCAAACACCAGCCAACAAAGTTACTATTCCATTCCCTCGCAGCAACGTACTCTCACTTTATCTCGACTGCATCAACTCTCCCTTCATTCCTGCAACTGCAGCTACATCTTCCATCGATTGTAACTCCAATCACAGACCCATCTCTTGAATACACTGAACCCATGACCATCAGCAGCAAAACTTCTATGTCACTCTCTCAATCACACCAGCACCAACATCACCAGATGCATTCTCTATAGCTCAGATAATCTGCAATCTCAGTTTTAGGCCTTCCAAGAACCCACTGTTCTAAATGTGGCATCCAACCATCCACATGCCCATATGTTATCAGTTCATACCCATACAGCACATTCATTCAATACTCAGGCATTTCATTCATGGCAAGCACAGCTCAACCCTTCTCTCTGTATTCTCTATGTGGATCTCAAATTCACATTCAATAAAACCCTAATTCATCTCAGAAGCACATCAACAGACTCCATCAAATTGCCACCAATGCATCTGTTCACCAAATTCAGTTATAGTGCCATTATCTCCTTCCATCTTGCCAGCTGCAACAACCAATTTTAGAAACAAGCCATCACCAATTCAAAATCGAACCCAATCTCAAACCTTAAATTCCACCGGATCCCCATTTCAGTTCTCTCAGATTCAAGCTTCGTTTGATTTCTCAAATCGACAGCAACATCAACTCAAACCCTAATAATTCAATCCATCATGAACTCCGGCAAAACCAAAACTGACAGCAACCCAATTTCTCGATTAGCCTCATCATCCCCTTGTTCTATCAATTGCAGAGACCGAATCACCATCAAATCCCAAACTCAATTTCGTATTTCAAATCATCCACAGAACCCTCGATTTCATCATCTCTGTGTTTCAACCAATAGTTCGTGTCTGCTTCGATCTCTAACTTCAATTCCTCCTGAGTTTCTTCCATAACAGCAGATTATTCTTCTCTCAATTTCGGATTCAATCTGCCTCTCTTGATCACAGCAGCAGCCGCTGTTTTCTTTCTCTAACTTCCATAAATGAAATGAATGAGAGGACATCTCTCGATTCTAGTAAGGTTATGAGCTGGGGCTGGACAATGACACCCCACTGCATAAGATAAGGGATACCCCACTGGATGCCCTATAACATGTGGTCACCCCTTAACCACAGCTGGCTGTATTTAATAGTCCTCCCAACAGTTGCCCCTTAACCTTATCTGGGCTCCAGATAGTTTTCGCCCATGAAATGACATTGTAGCTCTTTCAGCTCGGTTTTAGATGATTTATTCTTATTTTCCTCCATATGACTCAAGAGTACCTAATAACTCAAAAACACGCATAAAATACATAATTTACAAGAAAAATAGCAAAGAAAGCATAAACTCTAGATAGTAAATACGGTGTATTCTACACTTATCAAATTCCCACACTTAGACTTTGCTAGTCCTCGAGCAAATCAAACAAAACAATTCTAAAACATACATACAACTCCGTGTCGTTGAGGCTACGGTCACACTTAGCACGTATAACAAGCCTTTAAACCCCTAGGTGTCCCTAGTGGACGAGTTATAGTCTCGTGAGGGTTTACTAGAGATATACCCACAAAACCTACTTTTCCAACTTACTAGTTCTCCGAAATGATAGCATCCAACGCGCTAAGAAGACATAGAAATTCTGCACACTAGTCATAAGAAGTTAGACACATAAATGAACACAATCTCATCCTTAAAAGTTGAGAGAGAAATAACCATCCTTTCTCGAAAGAAATTCGGGTTCGAAGTGATCAAAAGTATCGACTCTGCCTCACAAGAAAGGGTTTTATGAATTTGCGCTCAATAATAAACAACTTTTTATGGGTCACACATGTGTCCAGGTAGGAATGAAGAGAAAATCCTGCGACACGTTGAATGGTAGGAAGGCATAACCCTCCGAATCGTTTTGAAAACCCACATCTTTTATCATTTTTGAAAACTCATTTTTCTGACGATCTCTACGAAAGGAAATCAACCACTTAACGAAGGTGGGAATATGCTTACTTACCTCGTTATACGTTCGACTTGCAGCTAGCACCACTCTCACAGCATCCATAGAAACGTCTTCGGTCTTCAATCGGTGTCTTCATCTTCGTCTTCAGTCTTCAACTCTTGATGATAACTCTTGAACTTGGTAGAATCTTGACAATGTAACTCTTTTCCTCTAAATCCTTATTGCTTGAAACTTCATTGTGGATATTCCTTCTTCCATTGACTTTATTGAAAGAACAAAACTAAAAACGAACTATACAAACTCAAAATATGATACAATGAATTTTTCTTTTTTTTTTTTTTTTTTTTTTTTTTTTTTGAGACAAGAAAAATAAAACAAATGCAATGGAAACAAAACAAAATAATAAAACTAATAATGATCCTAACAAAATTTTCTTTTGTCTCTTTCTTTTTTCTTTTTTTTTTATCTTTTTCACTTTTTTTTTTCATTTTTCATTTTTTTTAAAATTTTTTTTAATTTTTTTTTTTTTTCATGAGACAAGAGAAATAAACATAAACTGAAAATAAAATAAGTACAAATGGCCATCGTATAAGTATTTTACCGCTTGATTCTTCACAACTTGTATGTCTTGATATCATAAACTTCTCGAAATCTCATCTTGATAATATTCGCTCTTGTACAATAGTCTTCAACTTGTATAAATTCTGCTCCTTGTCTTGTTGCTTTACTTGAATCTGAAATCTGCTCATTCCTGTGATGTTGCCTATAAACCTTGAACGTCTTCAACTTTCCTTCAAATTTGTGACGCTCCTCTTGTTGATGATGATGGTGTTTCTATGGACCTGTTGGTGTAGAGAGAGATAAAGTGGATGGTGCTAACTGCGAACAAGATTACAAATGGTATGTAAGTTAGCAATTCGATGTCACCATCATGATTGATAAAAATAGCACTCAAGAGATCAAAGTAGTGCTTCTATTGGTGGGAGGTTGGGTAGCTCACCATTCTACCCGGAGTTTACGTACGGTGACACACACTCTAAAAGCACAAATTTAGACAGGTACAAAGAATTGAAGGTCGATGCCTCACATTATGTAACATGGGTAGTCTCCACTATAGGGGACCACTACTCTAATACTGAATTCAGTCTGCACCTTATTTTCCACTGGCATTGTTAAATCCAACTTTAACAATCATACAATTAAGAAACCCGATCATGTTCTTTGTCATCTCTAAGTTCAGTCACTCTTATGAGATTCTCGATGTAATCTTAGCGACATGTATACTATGTGACTCTAAACTAACTACAAGTTGGAGTTTTTTATTCACTAATTTACACAAAAGTTGAAAAAATTTATGAAAAATTTACAATGTAAATGCTTAACCACTCCCCACACTTAAACTTTACATTGTCCTCAATGTAAATTGAATCGTCCAAAGAAAGTCAAGGTGGGAAATCTTATAACAATATGCGACAAGAAAAAGTAATACAAGATAAGAAAAATAAAAGGTAAGAGATACAAAACCTATGGGTTGCCTCCCATGTAGCGCTTGGTTTAAAGTCGTCAGCCCGACTATATCCTTGCAAGATTCATTCCCCATATACCAACAATTGGAAAAGTTGGGGATCCTTCCATAGAACCTGTTTTGCAAACACTAGCTTCACACAAATATTAGTAATATAAAACAGAAACGAAGCTATTAACCGATAAAAATTTCCCCCACACTTATTCTTGTCCACACTTGGAAGTGTATAAAGAATATAAAAGTCGGGTACTTCCACGGTTTCTTGTTCCAAAACCTGCATAGTATGAGAATCAAGTATCTCTTAAGGCGGATATCGAGAAACAAAGTCATTCAACAATACTCTCGAAGCACATATATTCAAACCAATAAGAGGTAAAGGAGAAGAAACAATAGGCAAAGGGTTAGACAAACCTTGCACAATCTCTTGTATTACGGAATCCTCTTCATCCTTGAAAAACTCAAGTGAATTATTCACCTCATGTACATCGTGGTCCTCTATCAAACCTTGCAACCATTCTTAGTCCGTTTTTGCCTTAACCAAAATCTCGGCATCAACATCATCATTACAATCATATGCAAGCTCAATTGGGTCTTCCACAATATTGGTCATATCGGTTTCATTCTCAACACACTCCTCTTTGTTGTAAGGCATATACTCCACTGCGGATTCAAGTCTCACCATAAGGAACTTTTTTAGAACACTCATTGCATCTTCCTCAAGCTCTACCTTTTGAATAGGTTCATGATCGTTATAAAGATCAATGCTCGAGTAATTTACACAAGTGTCGACATATTCCTTTTAAACTTCACCTTGATCGCAAAAAGACTCCATTGTACACTCTTCGGAGATGTCACCATGAGTTGGTTCAAGCAATGTATCATAATCACCGTCACTATCATAGTCAACATAAGATTGGTCCTTGCTGAATTTAGTGTTGCTAATCTCGAACTCATCCTTTTGAATAGGGGAATGATCATTATTACGATCAAGAGTTGAGTTAACTACACAATTATCAACGAAAGTCCCCAAAGGTTCTCCTTTTTCAACATAATTATTCATTTCCTCTATGTATTCATCAATGCCCTTTCTTACGTCGGAAACACCTCTTTGAAGCTCTTGGAGTGATCCATCCAAATTATGGATATAGTGTTCCATTTGTTTGTAAAGCTCATTCGACAAGGCAAAAGTAGAATTACTTACTTCAGTATTGTTAGGCCAATTATCTTCCTTTTGAATGGGTGAATGATCATAACTACGATCAGAAATTGGGCCAAACATACTATGAGCACATTCGGTCGATGAAACTGGTTCCATGCTTGGTTGTCTACGAACTGACTCCACGCTGACCATAAATTGTTGCATTTCATCTACCAAACTAGAGGAAATATTAATAGGAGCACAAATACCATCCCCTCTTTGTGGTTGCTCACTTACATACCCACCGTAAGAAGGTTGGAATGTATGAGAACAACTAAAAGGATACGTGGAGTATTGACCATAACCAAAGGATTGGTTTTGATTGTACTCCCCGTAAGGGTGATAGTTGTCATATTGTTGAGGTTGAAAGCCGTATTGATTGCTCCAATATGCTCCGTCCATAGAAATTGGTACCTGAAACGAGATTCTCAAAACTCGGTTAAGAACCAAAGAATAAGAAAAAGTAAAACAAAACAAAAATAAGAAACCAAAATTAAGTGACAACCGCTGCCTCCCCGGCAACGGCGCCAAAATTTGATCGTTGTCGTAGGCGTCAAAAATAATTTACACTTTCTTACTACTCAAAATATATTATGAAGCAAGGGCAAGAAAGGATCGTTCCCACAGAGAGGACTTAGGTTGTCAATATGTTTTGGTTTCCTAAAGATAACAAGGGGGTTTTTTGATTTTTATAAACTAAAATAAAATAAAGGCAAAACAATAAAAAGTAAACACGCAAATCAAGGATGTGAAAATATTGGATAAAGGTTTCATCTTCAATTGTAAACAAGTTTTGAATGTATGATTAGAATTCGTATTTAATCTCGCTATCATCAAAAGCCCTAGAATATCTTATTGCAAGAATACTCCATAAATTTCTTAGTCATCAACACACACATTAGAGCTGCGTATGTGAATTCTACCTAAAGAATAACCTAACGCCTTGCGCTAATTAAGTTCAATTCCTAGGAGCATTAAGTTTCAGAAATAGGCTAATCAATGCAATTGTAATACATTGCGCACACAATTCGAACAAAGGTCAATTTCTACATATGACTACAAGGATGTATCACTACAACCTATAATCATATCATGCTACTCATATTCAAGGTTATCGCTCGATGATGAACCCTAAATTAGCTATAGATATGGATGTGAGTTCAATTAATTCTAGACTTAACTAAACAAACATTCAATCATATTGCAATACATCAATCATGCAATTATTATAACCCGTAGAAATCAAACGATAATATTGAGAGAAAACTAATTCATACAAATCATAGCTTGGTTTCAAAATCCAACTACATCTTTAACCAATAAAAATAAATCAACTACTTGGGTTTTTGGAAATCATCATAAAGAGTTTAGAAGAATCTATCATGTGAAACCCTAGAAAACAAGTAGAAGCCTCCCTAATGGAGATATTTAGGTTTTGAGAAAGACTTTTCTATTTATATGCTTCTCCCATTCCAAAAGGATACTCTTTCCAAATTTAGGTATTCTCAAAACCCATCTCCAATTAGTCCACCAAGCCCATGTGTGGAAAGTACCCGTGTGAAAACTCTTCCCAAAAATATGTCGCCGGAAAAAAACTGGTATCGCCGGTCGGAAGTTGGCCGGGAAAGTATCTCAGGTGACCGGCAAAGTCAACCTGGTCACCAGTCAAACGAGTAGACTCGGTCAGGTCAACCGAGTCAAGGCGAATCGGTGAGTTAGATCCGAGTCATCTGGTCAACTCAGTCATAGGAGTCAGCTGCTAGTCAGATGATAAATAATGCTTGAGTCATAGGCTAACTCAGCTAGGCCAATGCCATCTTGCACAGGCCTTAAGTTGTGTTGCACCATCATTGTGCTTCACTGCTTCACTGCCAGTCATGATGGCTCCCTTGGAACTCCTTAATATCTGGATCCTTCCAATCTCAGTTCACTGCCACAGTTGCGAACCCATATTTCATTATCTTCGAGTTCTTCTTCCGAATAACAGCAACAGCTGCAATTCCATCCCAGTACCATTCCATGTAATATATGGCATCACAACAGGCCCATCCTTCCAAAAGCATCATCCTTATTAAACTGCAACCCTTAATGTCGAAACCACAAACAATCCTCATTACCAACAACAAACAGTAAAACCATAACTCTTGCCATCACTACCTCCAATTTCATGACTGTCTCTGAATTCGATATCTTTCCCTGCAGTTTCCTACACATGCATATCAGCTGCAATACAACCTGCAAGCAACACTCTTCCATCATATATCGCCACTGCCAGTTCCATTTCCGAATCCGGCCAGAATCGCCAACAAAGACATTCCCCTTACAACGCATGTTCTTCTCCATTAACTCCATTTCAAACACCAGCCAACAAAGTTACTATTCCATTCCCTCGCAGCAACGTACTCTCTCTCCATCTCGATTGCATCAACTCCCTTCATTCCTACAACTGCAGCTACATCTTCCATCTGATTGTAAATCCAATCACAGACCCATCTCTTGCAGATAGTGAACCCATGACCATCAGCAGCAAAGCTTATATGTCTCTCTCTCAATCACACCAGCACCAACATCACCAGCTGCATTCTCTATAGCTCAGATAATCTGCAATCTCAGCTTTAGGCCTTCCAAGAACCCACTGTTCTAAATGTGGCATCCAACCATCCACATGCCCATATGTTATCAGTTCATACCCATACAGCACATTCATTCAATACTCAGGCATTTCATTCATGGCAAGCATAGCTCAACCCTTCTCTCTGTATTCTCTATGTGGATCTCAAATTCACATTCAATAAAACCCTAATTCATCTCAAAAGCACATCAACATACTCCATCAAATTGCCACCAATGCATCTGTTCACCAAAGTCAGTTATAGTGCCATTATCTCCTTCCATCTTGCCAGCTGCAACAACCAATTTCAGAAACAAGCCATCACCAATTCAAAATCGAACCCAATCTCAAACCTTAAATTCCACCGGATCCCCATTTCAGTTCTCTCAGATTCAAGCTTCGTTTGATTTCTCAAATCGACAGCAACATCAACTCAAACCCTAATAATTCAATCCATCATGAACTCCGGCAAAACCAAAAATGACAGCAACCCAATTTCTCGATTAGCCTCATCATCCCCTTGTTCTATCAATTGCAGAGACCGAATCACCATCAAATCCCAAACTCAATTTCGTATTTCAAATCATCCACAGAACCCTCGATTTCATCCTCTCTGTGTTTCAACCAATAGTTCGTGTCTGCTTCGATCTCTAACTTCAATTCCTCCTGAGTTTCTTCCATAACAACATATTATTCTTCTCTCAATTTCGGATTCAATCTGCCTCTCTTGATCACAGCAGCAGCCGCTGTTTTCTTTCTCTAACTTCCATAAATGAAATGAATGAGAGGACATCTCTCGATTCTAGTAAGGTTATGAGCTGGGGCTGGATAATGACACCCCACTGCATAAGATAAGGGATACCCCAGTGGATGCCCTATAACATGTGGTCACCCCTTAACCACAGCTGGCTGCATTTAATAGTCCTCCCAACATTTTCCCCTTAACCTTATCTGGGCTCCAGATAGTTTTCGCCCATGAAATTACATTGTAGCTCTTTCAGCTCGGTTTTGGATGATTTATTCTTCTTTTCCTCCATATGACTCAAGAGTACCTAATAACTCAAAAACACACGTAAAATACATAATTTACAAGAAAAATAGCAAAGAAAGCATAAACTCTAGATAGTAAATACGGTGTATTCTACACTTATCAATGATCCATCCACCAATATTTCCCATCTATTTGGTTCTGTTAATAGATCTCTTGGATTTCCATGTTCTTCTTCTACATCCATCATTTCTTCCACAACTTCATCATCTTCTAGAGGAAATTCTGCTAAGAAATCTGCGACAACTTGTGATTTGGGTGAAGATAATATTTCATATTTGATTTTGAAATGTCCTACTTGTGCATTCCATCTCTCAACTATGCCTGATCTTTTTGAATTCTTCATTACTGACTCAATTGGTAATTTTGTCAACACCCTTATTTTATGCTTTGAAAATATATGTGAAGTTTAAATGTTGCATAAACTAATGCCAAAATCTGTTTTTCAATTTTTGAATAATTTTTCTCTGCGGCATTGAAGGTTTTGCTGATGTAATAGATTGGTATCTCAACTCCTGCGTCTACTCGTAATAACACATCACTTAATGCGTGCGAAGTTGTCGCAAGATAGATTAACAATTCTTCTCCTGGTTCTGCTTTTTGCGAAATAGATATATTCGTCAGATGTTCTTTTATTCCTTGAAAAGCTTTCTCGCATTCATCTGTCCATCTAAACTTCGTCCCCTTTTTGAGTATGTTGAAAAAATGTTTACATTTGTCTGATGATCGCGAAATGAACCTTCCTAACGAAGCCAAAAGTCCATTTAACTTATGTACATCTTTTACCGTCGTTGGTGTTGGCATGTCACGAATTGCTTGCACTTTCTCTGGATCAACTTGTATTCCTTCTTTTGATACAATGTAGCCCAAAAAATTTCCTGAGGCAACCCTAAAGATACACTTCTCTGGATTTACTTTGATGTTAAAATGCCTCATTTGTTCAAAAATTTCCCTCAGATCTTGGACATGATCTTTTGCTTCTTTACTTTTTATTAGCATGTCATCCACATACACCTCTAATGTTTTGTGTATCCACTTCGCAAACACCTTCTCTACCATCCTTTGGTATGTTGCTCCAGCATTTCGCAAACCAAATGGCATTTTTGTATAACAATATAATCCTCTTGGAGCGAAAAAAGCAGTATTCTCTTGATCTTCTTCAGCGAGAGGGATTTGATTGTAGCCTTTATATCCATCCAAAGAAGATATTCTATCATTTCCTGCTGCTGATTCAACTATTTGTGGAATATCTGGTAACGGAAAACTATCTTTTGGAAAAGCTTTATTTAGATCAGTAAAGTCTATAAAAATTCTTATCCCCTTTTTCTTCTTTGGGACCACAACCATGTTTACTATCCACTCCGGATATTTAGCTTGTCTTATGATTCCTGCATCAAGCATCTTCTGCAACTCTTCTTCTATTTGAGGGTGATATGTTGTTGCGATTTTTCTGATTCTTTGTTTGAATGGCCTTATACTTTTGTCAATCTCCAACCTATGACACGCCACAGAAGGATCTATTCCAGGCATCTCATCCATGTTCCATGCGAAAATATCTTTATATTCTCGCAACAGACCAATAGTTCTTTCTTCTTCATCTGCCTCCATCTTAGTCCCAATTTTTAGTATTTTGGGTTCTTCTTCAGTTCCAATATTCACTTCCTTTGTTGGTTCCGCCGGGGTGTAACTGGTTTTAGGTTCTCCCATTGGTGTTGGTTCTTTTATCTCCTTTGCAAGTTCATTCCCTTCTCCCGAAATTTCGCTGGGTATTCCTTTTCCTTCCTCTGCCCTTATCATATAAGTTCTAAATTCTTCTTCTTTCTTTGCCTCCTTCGCCATTTTTCTGCGACCTTTTCGCTTCTTTGCACGTCCTTCATACTGTTTCACTTCAATTGATAACATAATTTCGCTTATCAACATCCCCTCTAATTTCACCAATCCCACTCGGCATAGGAAATTTAATGCATTGATGTAATGTTGACGCTACAGCTTTAATTGTGTGTATCCATGGCCTTCCCAACAACATGTTGTACGGCGATTCCATATCCACCACACATAGCGTCACTTGTGTTTCAATCTCTCCTAGAAAAATTCGCATCTCTATTTCCCCTTTTGGTTTTGTTGTAGATTTGCCAAAGCCATGAATATGATATGTTGAGGGAGACATCTCTTCATTTTTGTACCCCATTTCTTTGTATGCATGGTAAAACATTATATCCACCGAACTCCCTGTATCTACCAAAGTTCTGTTTACCGCCCATTCATCCATAGTTTTTGCTGATTTCCCCTTTTCTTTCCGTGTGGTTACTGTGATTTCCAAAGGAGATGTGTGGTTCAAATTCTCTCTTGATATTTCTGCTGCTGTGAATGTAATTTTCTGTTTTTCCCAATCTTTCAAGGGTGATACCTTCTCCACCGTCATGATTTTCTTTCATTCAAAATCTCGTTTATGTATTCTCCCTCTGATGTTTTCATGGAATTCATTAATCATTGTTTTTGTAATCAAATTACATTCCAACCTTCTGTTGCATTCCTTGGGTGAAACTGATTCATCGATTTGTTTCATCATTTTCTTGATTTGAATAGTCTTAATTACAATCTTTAATCTTATATGCCAATCCCTGTTTCTAGCGCCATTATGTAGTTGCAGGAATTCCCACAATACATCCCTCACAAGATTTCATAATAATCAACACATCTTTAAGACCAACAATCACACTTTTATTAATTGAGTTAGAAGTTTTACAAGAAGGAAATGAAATCAAGAATACCATCGCTATCTTAGACTTTCTCTCTCCTCAAAACTTTCTGTCTACTCTCAAAAGATCTCTCCCTACCTTAAGCCTGTTCGGCTCTTTATATAGGATATTACATAGTGGATGACAGCTAAGCTATCCTTTATTTTCGGATCTGACTTGCGATATTCTTGCAAGTATACAAGTGTTAAACTTCGCAACACTCCTAAATCTCGCTAGGTCTCCTCATCTTTCCCGTGTTTAGGCTGTCGTCATCTGTTGCGTCATTTCTATAATCAATCTGCGATATCTTCGCAGTGTGTTATTCAAAGATTTCGCAAAGGTATTGATGTTGCGATATTCTGATCCTACAGAAGACTTGATAAACAAATCTGTTTCACACAAGAAAATTCTATAGATTAAATAAATCTGTCTTCCACAGAAATACCCAAGAGTTTTTGTTCCGTCTTTTGATAAATCAAGGTGAACATGAACCAATTGATAAACCGGACTTATATTCTCGAAGAACAGCCTAGTACTATCAATCACCTCACAATAATCTAAATCGTATGATGGCGAAACTAGATATTGTGGAATCACAAACGATGAGACGAAGATGTTTATGATTACTTTTATCTTGCCTATCGGAGAAATTAATCTCGAGTCAATTATTTCAATTGTACTCAATACAATATAATCGGGCAAGATCAGAACACGCAACTACAAAGAAAATAGTTGGGTCTGGCGTCACAATCCCAATGAAGTCTTTGAAGTCGTTAACCTACATGTCTCGATAGAAACCTGAGGTTAAAGGAGAATCGACTCTAGTTATGTAACTAGTAGCACACAGGAGGTGTGGGGATTAGATTTCCCAGTTGCTAGAGTTCTCCTTTATATAGTTTTCAAATCAAGGTTTGCAATCCAAGTTACCTTGGTAACAAAGCATTCAATATTCACCGTTAGATGAAAAACCTGATTCAACCAAGCTAATATCTTTCAACCTTTAGATCGAACTTAGCTTGTTACACACAAATGAAATGTACCCTCATTTAGGTTCATGTAACCGTACCCAAACATGTACACCATGTTGGTTCACAAATAGTTAACCGAGGTTAGCCATATGATCACTCTCATATCAACCTTATTCATCTTAACCATAACTAGTTCAAATAACTCAAATAAAACTAGTTAAAGAACCGTTCAATTGCTATATTCTCATAGAAGTATACAAGAACACAATTGAAGAAAAATCGGTTTGATTCACTCGAATCAATATATGAACATTATAGCCACGATTTGCAAAGATTGCATTCCTTATTTTATAAATGTTTAGGTTCATGTACATGACCGATTTTAGAAAGTAACCACTTAAGTATGCGTACTTAAGTAACCGGATTTGAGTTTGTTTTGGTTTTCAAACTTAGTAGAAATTCACGAACGTGAACTTTCTGCCAATATGCATACGGGTACGCATACTTTGGTAAATGGTTGAGTTGGTTTTGATTTCCAAACTCAACAGAAATTCACAGACGTGAACTTCCGCCATGTACGCATACTTATCCAGTCTCCATCAACCATTTAATACACACACAAGTATGTATACATTTGGTTCCCGGTTTTGGACTTATTCACAAATGTGCGAACACACTATATGCTTATATCCAAAGATGGTTACATGATTCTAAGCTCTTTATTTCAATCATTGAAACATTCTTAGAGGATAGTATATCAAAGCAATTTTCAAGATATTGAAATAATCATTATCGAAACATTCCAAGTCTATACCAAATGATTGTATCACACAAACCATATAAGATGTTACTTGGAAATTTTCTCATGATATAAGATGAACTTGGTCGAAGCGAAAGCTTGCCAACACATATTTCGAGAAATATGTAAGCGAGATTAACTCAGCTTGAAATCTCAAATGTGTATATAGAAAACTATATCGTAATAAGACTTATATCTCAATATAGGAGATAGAGTAGAAATAGACTTTCCAAGTGATAGATGAGTTCAAGTCTCCGCATACCTTTTGTCGATGAAGTTCCACAAGCTCCCCTAAGTAGTTCTTCGTCTTCAAATGATGAACGCCGTGAAAACTAAGCTTTACTACACAATCTATGTCCTAGTCCGAGACATCTATAAATAGGCTAGAAATCAAGAATTATAGTTTTGATCACTAACATTGACAAACATGCTTGAGATAGCAACGCATGCAAGTTCGAACGAGCAGTTCTCTAACAGGAATTGTCAAATTTATCAATATGACGATGACAAGTTCTAATGACTGGCCTAACTTGAGGGTAGTTATTATTACATATTCTACAACTAACTTTATTTAGTGTGAATTAATATTGGTTTCCCCTTTTCTGTTAGCTTAATAAAATGGTTGTTTAAGCATGGATGTTATCGTGTTAAATATAAGTATTACCTATCATACTCTAAGACATGTATACTTTAATTTTAGAAAAAGAAAAGGGATCTTAACTCAACAACCTGATATTCCTCTAGGTCATTGGCTTGGTAAGAATTTGAAGGAAGTTCAAGAAGGAGTATAAGAATAAGTACAGGAAGTAGTGGTGCCAAAAAAAAACGTAGTTGTAGAAGGAAGACCAAGTGTACCACCAAGACCAAGCCTAATCCTAAGGCTAAGCCAAATCCTAAAACGGTTGAGGTTGATAATGATCTGCTACCAATTGAAAAGGTTGGTGAAGGATTGCCTAAAGATGGTGGTAAAATCCTTTTTTATGTATTGGCAGCATATCACTGCCAGAATTTGGCATTTAGAGGTAATATTCTAATATGGTGTCTCAAATAAGTCAAACATTCAATCATGGTATAAATGACACTTTAGGCACATTACTTGACCTATGAATATGTTGTGCATGATGTGGAAAATAAATGTAGAATTCTGATTGTGCACAGTTCTTGGGCAATGCTTATATGGAGCGTTGATGATTTAGCTCCAAAAGTCCTGGAAATTATTAAAGGGTCACAGTTGTTGGCAACAGCTGATTATGCTCATATAATATGCTTGACAAAGTGGCAATATTGGACTTCGTGGAGAGATTCTACCTGGAAATCGATATATTTCATCTTCCCTTTGGCGAGATGGCCATAACTCCAGATGATGCACAACACATTTTTGGTCTACCTGTGACCGGTAAATCGGTCAATGAAGGGTACAACGCCGATTTGGATTGGAAGACACTGAATAAGTTGGCGTATAAGACTTTGGGTCTGAAAGAAAAAAAATAGTTCAAGAACTATTTGACGAAACAGGCACAACGAAAAAGATGGAATTTTTTAAACTTGTGGAATTGAGGGAATGTTTCAAGGGAAGTGCTAACAAAGGTGATCGACTAACACTCGATGAAATAAAGTGGACAGTGACTGCCTTTCTCATGAACATCCTGGGTATGACTATATTCCCAGATAGAACATAAAACTTGGTCAATATTTATTACCTCAATCTTTTCTAGGATCTCGAGACTGTCGGTAAATATTCGTGGGAACCGCCTGTCTTGCATATTTGGTGAAGAACTTGATACAATCAAGTGATAGTTCTTATGTCTAGATGGAAGGGAATATGCCTCTTCTGCAGGTTGTGGGCGCTGTCTGCCTTGCCTGTTCAGTTTTTATCTATTTAGTTTTTTAGTTTTTTTATTTTGAAATACTTGTATTCATTTTTTACATGTATGTTTATATTATGGACCTAGGGATGGATATACACCCATTTCCCGGTGTTGAGTCATTGTCGTTCCGGAACAGTGATTGGGTACCTGGAATGCCCACCGCACTAAGGTATGTTCACAATGGTTCTTCTCGGTCCAAATCCATGGATTTGGAAGTAACCGAGCTGACGCTGGATAAATTATTTGTGTATGATACAAGTAAGGTTATATTTGAGCCTCACATGGAAAGAGAAACGAGTATCCATTCAATGAACTTTCCTTGTGTCATGGACCTCTTTTTTTATCCTGACGGATACATATTGTACAATCCAACTAGGGTAATGCGCCAACTTGGTTACATACAAGAACTTGTGACAATTGAATTCCATATCAACATGGAGGTAATGAAAATTAAGAAGAAAAGGTACGAAGTGGAGTACCAAAAAAAAGTTTCTGGAGGTGGGAATATGTTGGATGTTACGAAGCTGTCAATCCTTAAGACAAAATAGTGCACTACAAAGTATGAGAAGTGGTACCGCCACATTTTGCATTTTAAGATGTCCCCTCCCCATCTTCCAGTTATCCATGACATGGAAACATCTGATCCCATCTTGTATAAAAAAACTGTAGTATGTTGGTGCCTATATTTGTATAATTATTCGTTGATCCTTTAAATGATTTATATCCACCTCACACCCTACACTAACCAATGTATTCTTTCTTGACAATTGTGTGGTCGCAGCGGAATAAGTTGGTGGTACCATATCTACGGTTAATCAAATTGAATGAGCCAATGATCCAGGATATGAAGGTTTGATTTGTTGAACTTGTACCGAACTTGGGTGCTCCGGTATCGACCACATGTACAGTTCCCTTCGGAAACCTAAAAAATCCACTGCTAAAAGGAGGGATTCAGCAACAATTTTGGATTCTAGTAATGGTCTAAAAGGTGGTGGTGTTTAGGGTAGAAATTACAGGGTTGGGTGGACGGCTGGGTGGTCCTGATGCAAGCAGAATGAATGCTTTTTTTATTTACAAATAACATTTTGGGTTTGATTTATGATTCGGTGTCTATAAACTTTTTAACCCCGAATTCTAATGTGGTTATGAACTTTCTTAGCGTATTCGGTAGCATGTTCACTTACATTCAATGAATCATTCCCGTGATTTACAGTGTACTTTGACTTGTTAGATATGATTTATTTACAAGGTCAGACATGTCAATGTAAACAAAACGAACCATGTTTTGTATGTACTTTGGGTTCGGTGTGTTATTATTTTCTGATGAGTTGAACCCTAACATCTTTAACAAACAATGAATTTGGATGGATATAATGGATATCATATATTTTTGGAACTGAATTGTCTTCATCTGTTATCAAATTATCATGGACATGTGTATATCATGTTCGGTCACATTTCCGGATCTTAGTCCGTACATGGATAGCAGTTAGGTGTCGATAATTCTTAACTGTCAGTTTAGACAGCTAGGCGCAAAATACGTTTTTTTATATCATATTAATATACAGCACCGGTAGCACAAGACATGACATAAACACCTCGGTTAAGTTCATTGAAGATGAACACCTCAATTCTACATCGGCGACCACTCGAATCACCATTTTTCCTCTCAAGTGGTATAATATCCAAGACAAACCATGGTGATGTCCCATCAGAATCTTCCATTTCCGTAAGAGCAACAATGATGTTGGAAGTGGTTTATTCAGTCGTATCAATTTTTTCGTCTCACTAGAACACCCGTTTTGTGTGACATGAAGCTTTGAAAGTTAGACTATCACCCTTGGTAATCTAATGTTACTTATGTCTACTTAAGGAGTAGTGGTGTATCCATATTTTCAAATAAAGGGAACATCAGAATGTCTTTTGGATGTTTTTACAGCACCTTTTGCCGGTAATACAAATACTAGAAGTAGTAACACGTCATCTTTAATGGAGTCGGTGAAAAAACATCATCGCCTAATTAGTTTGGGGGAAGAAAAAACCCTAGAGTCCTAAACCATTACAACTAGTACCTAAGTGCCATTAAATAAAAGACCTAGACCTAAACTGAAATTCATTTGTTCGAGCCAGATCCCTCTACTTGTTGATGGGCCCTTTTGCTTGCAATTCAACCACCATTTTCCAATAGTCGTCTCCCATATCTGCATCAATAAATTTTTTCATTACTGTTAATATATATGATGGCATCTTCGTTTTGTCCACCAACATCTTGTATTGGTGGACTGGGTACAACCACTACACAAATTGTGCCAGATTTAAACTTTTCGCTGGTACCACCTCGCGTGATTCAGCCTCATTATCTGACAGATTTTGATTACTAATATTTTTAGGTAGAGATTGGACATCCTTGTCACATGAGCTGTCGGAGCAACCATGGAATTGTATTTCATGTTTGGATTGCTTCAGGTATTCATAATCCCATTCGTTACCTAAATAGTTATTTAGGTAGAACACATAGTTTAGGATATTATAGTACGTGGCAACAAATACATTGACTATGTAGCACCACAAAGCAATTTCTCTCCAATGCGAGCATAAAAAATAAATAGTGTTTGGAATTTAATCGAGTCAACAAAAGATACAAACTATATAAGCATGAATTGTGTCATCAAGTGGGACGGGATTATTCCTACTAAAAGGGTAAGTTGCAGCAGTTACCCAACCTAGAGATTGGGGAACCCAAGTTTTAGGTTCGAACAACTATGTTGTGAACTCTCACCATGAAACATTGAAGGAGACCTTTTCTGTTTCTCATTCCTAGGATAATTGTTAGTGTTGCGCGTCATGGATGAAGATAAGAAATTAATATACGTCAAATACTTTCAATAGGAGATAACCTATATGAGTGAGAGGTGAGGACGCTTCTGAGAAAACTATAAGGCTAAGTTACTCTGAAATGACGAGAGTACCAAGTACATCACAATATTTTCGATATAAACTTATATGACACACACCTTGCGTAATCTAATATATACAAATATTGTCAAGAAGATAGCAACACAATATTTTCAAAAAGATGGCAATCTTGAAACCAGATAAAGATTTATTCTCAATACCGGAATTAATAAGCCTAGTCAAAGTTTCAAGTCACAAAATGAATAAGAAAAATCAAAAAGGGTCCCCTTGACGAAGTCCATTAGAAGGGCTGAAGCTAGAGCTAGGAGAGTCGTTAATAATAACTTGAAAGGACACAGAAGAAACACGTTTCATGACCAAACCTACAAACTTTTGATCAAACCCATTACAAAGCAAAAGTTTATTCAATGAAATCCCATCTAATTTTATCATAAGCCTTGTCGAAATCCAATTCAAAGCTATTCATCATTCTCTTCCTTTCTTGGCTTTAAAGGAATGGATAATGTTATTACAAATGACGGCATAATCATAAAAAGATCTACTAGGAATAAAAGCATGTTGATTATGGAAAATATTTTACCAAGCATGGGTCTAATTTTATTCGTGATGACTTTGAGGAGAATTTCGTGATGATTTTGGTGATAGTTTTCATGCTGAAATTGCACAAACTAATTGGTCTATACTCTTTAATGCCAATAGAATTGTCACTTTGGGGATAAGAGCAATAAAGGTATTGTTAAGCCTATAGACAAGTTGACCAGTAGCAAAGAAATTTCTAAGAGGACCAACAACACTAGGACCTACTTACAATACTTAGAGTTGAAAATACGTTGGATACCATCAGGTCCTGCAGATTCAAAGGAAAGCATCTGAAGAATGGCCTCCTTAATCTCAGCACTACTTACCTCCTTCAAAAAAATTGTATTATCAACATTATTAATTACAAAATTGAATAGAGAATTGGGGCCTCACATTGGTACTGGAGCCTCTTCTACAAACCCTAATGTTCTTGAACCTAAAACACCTAATCATGGACAAGCTGAAGAAGATGAAGATGATCGTCCGATTATAGAACTGTTGGGTCGGGATCGTAAAAGGTATACAAAGAATGTTTGAATAATTTTTACCCTTTTGAGTAATTTTTCAACTATTTGCATGCATAATTTGGGTTTCCGAAAATTATTTCAAATGGATCTGTTCGTTATGATCAAAATGGAAAAACTCGAACCGATAGACAATGCATATGCCTCAAATTAATTTTGGAAATAACAATAAGGAACAAATTGATACTAATATTCATTTATCTGTTGGATTATGGTTGCAGTAGAGTGAACAAATTTATATTTGCAAGATTGTACAGTAATGCGAACTATGTTTTGGGTTGATTTTTGTATGTGATTTAGATGAAATTGTAATTCCAAGTATGTTAGGCCATCCACAATGTTGCCAAAGGATGCATGTATATGCTATAATTTCAGCTTCCATTGGTCTTTGCTAAAGATAAATCATAGAATATGTGATATAGTTGAATGCCAAATTTAGCATTCTCAAATAGGAATTGCCAAATTTATCAATATGACAATGACAAGTTCTGAGGACTGGCCTAACTTGAGGGTAGTTATTATTACATGTTCTGATACTAACTTTATTTAATGTGAATTACTGTTGGTTTCCCATTTTCTCTTAGATTAATAAAGTGATTGTTTAAGCATGGATGTTACTGTGTTAATTTTAAGTTTTACATATCATACTCTAACACATATCTACTTTAATTTTAGAAAAAGAAAAGGGATCTTAACTCAACAACCTGATACTCCTCTAGGTCATTGGCTTGGTAAGAATTTGAAGGTAGTTCAAGAAGGAGTATAAGAATAAGTACATGAAGTAGTGGTACATGAAGTAGTGGTACCAGGAAGTAGGAAGACCAAGTGTACTACCAAGTCCAAGCCTAGTCCTAAGGCTAAGCCAAATATTAAAAGGGTTGAGGTTGATAATGATCTGCTACCAATTGAAAAAGTTGGCGAAGGATTGCCTAAAGATGGTGGTAAAATACTTTTTCTGTACTGGCAGCATATCGCTGCCAGAATTTGGCGTTTAGAGGTAATATTCTAATCTAGTTTCTTAAATAAGTCAGACATTCAGTCATAATATAAAACATTACTTAACATATGAATATGTTGTGCAGGATGTGGAAAATGAAGGTAGAAGACTGATTGTTCACAGTTCTCGGGCAATGCTTATATGGAGCGTTAATGATTCAACTCCAAAAGTCCTGGAAATTATTAAGGGGTCACAATTGTTGATAGCAGCTGATTCTGCTCAGATTAATATGCTTGACAAAGTGGCAGCCTTGGACTTCGTGGAGAGATTCTACCTGGAAATCGATACATTTCATCTTCCCTTCGGCGAGATGGCCATAACTTCAGATGATGCACAACACATTTTGGGTCTACCTGTGACCGGTAAATCGGTCAATGAAGGGTACAACACCGATTTGGATTGGAAGACACTGAAGAAGTTGGCTTAGAACTATCTGACAAAACAGGCACAACGAAGAAGTTGAAGTTCTTTAAACTTGTGGAATTGAGGGAGTGTTTCAAGGGAAGTGCTTACAAAGGTGATCAACTAACACCCGATGAAATAAAGTGGACAGTGACTGCCTTCTCATGAACATCCTAGGTATGACCATATTCCCAGATAGAACATAAAACTTGGTCAATACTTATTACCTCAATCTTTTCTAGGATCTCGAGACTGTTGGTGAATATTCGTGGGGAACCGCCTGTCTTGCATATTTGGTGAATAACTTGATACAATCAAGTGATAGTTCTTATGAAATAAAAATAACCAACCTTCGTCCGCTTCTTGAGTCCATGAATACTTTCCACCCTTCATGCATTCGGTTATTGGAGCCATGATTCCGCTAAAGTTTGCAATGAACCGACGATAAAAAGAAGCTAACCCATGAAAACTTCGAATATCAAACAAAGTTTTTGGCTTGGGCCAATTCCTTATGCATTCCACTTTATCTTCATCTACCGAAATCCCATCCTTACTAACCACATAACCAAGAAACAAAACTTTATCGGTCATGAATGACACTTCTTCAAGGTAGCATAAAATTGTTTTGTCCGCAAAATCATGAGAACCTCACGGAGGTGACGTATATGAGATTCCATATTGGGACTATAAACAAGTATTTCATCAAAGTAAACAACCACACACTTCCCAATCAACGGCCGAAGTGCTTGATTCATTACTCGCATAAATGTACTTGGAGCATTTGATAGCCCAAATGGCATAACCATCCATTCATACAAACCGTCTCTAGTCTTGAAAGCGGTTTTCCATTCATCTCCCACCTTGATACGAATTTGATAATATCCATTTTTAAAATCAAGTTTGTTAAAAACACATGCTCCACTTAATTGATCAAGTAAGTCATCCAAACGAGGAATTGGAAATCGGTACTTCAATGTGATTCTATTGATTGCCCTACTATCCACACACATACGCCATGAACCATCTTTCTTTGGTACTAACAAGGCCGGTACCGCACAAGGGCTAAGACTCGGTCTTATAAAACCTTTGAATATAAGCTCTTCAACTTGGCGACATAATTCTTCATGTTCTTTGGGACTCATCCGGTAGTGGGCTTTGTTGGGAAGACTTGAACCGGGTACTAGATCAATTTGGTGTTGCACATCTCGTAATGGTGGTAATACATCCGGTAAGTCGATAGGAAAAACATCTTGAAATTCTTCGATAATTGGCTTGACTAGCGGTGGCACGGAATCATACGATGGAGATTCTTTAACATGAAGTATATAGAAAACCTCTGAATCATCCAACTCTTCTATGAACTTTTGATAAGTAAGTAGATTTTTACCATCACCATTTTGTGGCTTAGGCATAAGCTCACGATTGGGTACAAGAGTCAACTTCTTATTGCTCCACATGAACGAATAGTTGTTTGTTCTCCCATCATGATTCACAAACCGATCATATTGCCAAGGGCGCCCAAGAAGTAAATGACATGCATCCATCAAAACAACATCACACCAAACATTGTCTACATATTTGTTACCAATAGAAAAATTAATGAGACAACGTTTAGTGACTTTTACCTCGCTTCCTTGGTTAAGCCATGATAAAGAATATGGAGAAGGATGGTCTTTTGTCTCTAATTTCAACTTTCGAACCACTTCTTCGGAAACGATATTTTCACAACTCCACGAATCAATCACAAGCTTGCAAACTTTCCCACCAATTGTGCAAGTGGTTTGAAAAATATTGTGGCGTAGCCATCGATCACCTTCGTCGAGTTTTGGAGTAAAATAGTTACGCAACACAACCAAACATGGTCCTTGGTCACCGGTGATAAACTCCTCTTCCACTTCTTCGTCGGGTTCTTTATCAAATATTGGTGGCTCCATAAGATCCAAATATGCATCACCTTCATCATCACCTTGAACAAGTAAGTTCTTCCCCGGACGATCACTCTTCCTACAATCATATGCTTTATGTCCTTCGTCTCCACACTTGTTACATTTACCTTGAAAGACTTGTTGAGAAGTATTGGATTTTGATGGAACGTTAGTAGTTGGAGCTCGATGAGTTGGAATTGGAGAAGTAGTATTTTTAACACCTCCTTGAGTGTGAGTACTCCAATTGGTATGTGAAACTCTCCTTGCGTATTGCTTCTCCAAAGATAATGCCCTTTGATATGCTTCCGACACCGAATAAATATCAAATAAGTTTAAAGTGTCTTGATATTGCATTCTCAAACCTCCTATATACCTTGCTACAAGTTGTTCTTCCGTTTCGTTAATATCGTTCCTAGCAACCAATTGATAGAACTCTTTGGTGTAGTCATTAATCGACTTGGACCCTTGCCTAAGATTTTGAAGTTGTTGATAGATAAGTCTTGTATAATTATGGGGTAGAAATGCAAGCCTCATATGTTTCTTAAGCTTCTCCCAAGATTCAATTTTAGCTTGACCTCTTCTCAACCTCATTTGTTTAAGTTGTTGCCACCAAGCGTCGGCTCTTCCTCGAAGTCTTGTTGCAACCAACCCAACTTTCTTATTTTCGGGCACTTCCTTGAAATCCAAGATTTCTTCAACCGTTGCTAACCAATCAACGAATTCTTCCGGAGCTAAACCCCCATGGAATTCCGGAATATCAACTTTGAGTCCACCTTCCCATCGGTTTGAAGTAGCAACATTATGATATCTCGGTCTTTCTTCAAACATTTGGTGTCTCCCTTGTTGATGAACATGACTATCAAAAGAAGTGGTCTCCTCATCCGTTACTTCTTCTTCATAATGATGATGTTGAGTTCTATATTGATCTTGATGGACATTTAAGTTATCAAATTTTAAAAAAAAATTCTTCAAATTTTGTATCCATTCTTTGTTGCATTTCATCAAACATTTCATGCTTAAAGACCTCTAATTCCTCTTTCATAGAAATTTCATCAAACATTTCATGCTTAAAGACCTCTAATTCCTCTTTCATAGAAATTTCCTTGGAGCCATAATGAAACCACAAGGAGAATGAACCCAATTTGACAATAGCACATACAAAGATTCAAACCCCCAAGCTAATAATTAAAATCTTCTCCACAATTTCCCCAAAAAAAGAAACCAAAGCTCTTGATACCAACTAATGTAAAGTAACACTTATAATTGAAATTGGATGTTAAATTATAACAAAACACCATGAAATAAAAATAACCAACCTTCAAATGATGCTTCTTCTACCCTTGGAACAAGGAAGATACAAAGATTTGAGGTTCTTCTCTAATAATCTTCAAATTTCTACCCAATTCTAAGATTGGAAACTAGAAGATAATAGATGCATCTCTTACAAATTGAAATTTCTACCCAATTACAAATTGGAAATAACAAAGTGTTGGAGGCTCTTCTCTTAGGAAGGATTTAGGGTTCTTACACCACTTTTCTAAACAAAACCAAACTTTAAAACTAGAAGAGCTAGGGTTTAAACAATAAGTAGTAAACAAAAATGACAAAGGTAGGAAATAAGGGAAAGAAGGGGGTAAAAGAGTAAATACGAAATAAAAGGGCATAAATGGTATATATGAAATACCATTATGCATCAACTAACACCCGATGAAATAAAGTGGACAGTGACTGCCTTCTCATGAACATCCTGGGTATGACCATATTCCCAGATAGGACATAAAACTTGGTCAATGCTCATTACCTCAATCTTTTCTAGGATCTCGAGACTGTTGGTGAATATTCGTGGGGAACCGCCTGTCTTGCATATTTGGTGAATAACTTGATACAATCAAGTGATAGTTCTTATGTCAGGATGAGAGGGAATATGCCTCTTCTACAGGTTGTGGGTGCTGCCTGCCTTACCTTTTCAGTTTTTATCTAATTCTTTTTTAGTTTTTTTTTGTTGAAATACTTGTATTGATTCTTTACATGTGTGTTTATATTATGGACCTCGGGATGGATATATACCCATTTCCCAGTGTTGAGTCGTCGTCGTTCCGTTAACAGTGATTGGGTACCTGGATTGCCCACCACGCTAAGGTATGTTCACAATGGTGCTTCTCGGTCCCAATCCATGGATTTGGCAGTAACCAGGTTGACGCTGGATAAATTGTTTGTGTCTAATACAAGTAAGGTTATATTTGAGCCTTACAAGGAAAAGAGAAACGAGTATCCATTCAATGAAGTTTCCTTGTGTCATGGACCTCTTTTATCCCGACAGATACATATTGTAAAATCCAACTAGGGTAGTGCGCCAATTTGGTTACATACAAGAACTTGTGACAATTGAATTCCCTGTCAACATGGAGGTAATGAAAAATTAAGAAGAAAAGGTACGAAGTGGAGTACCAAAAAGACGTTTCCAAATGTGGGAGTATGTTGGATGTGCGTTTCCGAATGTGGGAATATGTTGGATGTTACGAAGCTGTCAATCCTCAAAGCGATCGACCATCAGAACAAATTGAATACTAAATGTTGTTTTACACAGAAAGATGTAATTCACTCCTAAAAAACGAGTAATCAAACAGAATATTTTACGTATGTGAACAGAATAAACATATTTACATGTCAAGATCAGGATCCATATTTACATGTCAAGATCGGGATTCAGAACCATTTGATTTGTATGTTAAATGTAAAACCTTTGTTTCTTCAACACGAGGCTAAGTATAAAATAAATAAATTAATTAAATGACCCATATATGTAAGATCCTGAGCTTCTATTTATAACTTTTAAACACTCAGATTTGAGAAGAATAATTGAAAGAAAGTGCCAAGGTTCAAGTTCCAACAGATGAAGGAAAACACCTACAAATTATAAATGACTTGATATTTACCATACAATGTGCATATGTGTACACATATGTACCTGAAGTATGCCTCCATTGATTTCTTACCGAGTAAGCTCGTTGAGGCGGTGATCCATAATTTCAGAGACTGTTTCAAGGAATGTTGTTTCACTAGTGCCTGGGAGGACTGAGTCCTTCGCATCACGGACAATCTCTTCAATAATGGACTCTCTGTTTATGGTTTCTCTGCACATTATGCTTCCAATGGTAAACGGGGTAAACCCTCTTTCAGCACCCTTCTTCAAAAGCATGGTGGAGATACGGAGAGTGCGGGCAGCCTCGAGTGGTAGGTCCCACCCATGATACTTCAGAATCGAGATATCTACTTCAGCGTCTAGAGAATTTATGTAGTTAATTGTTTCAGAAGAAAAAGCCTGGCGCGCTTGTGGCCAGTAAAGCCAGTCAAATGTGCAGTCTTCAAACTGGATGAAAGCAAAAATAGAGGAAAATAAGACATCAACAAAAGATAATTTTGATATAATCGTTGACAAAACACAGAACCAACACCAATAAAATCAAGTTGAAATAAGTGGAAACTAAAAGCTTAAGATGCTTTAACTTGTAACCATGCGGTACTAGTTTGAAATGGTTTTGTGAAGATCAACTATGTTGTAAAAGTAAAGCATTCCATCTACTTCTCATAAGAATACAAATCCTCACACAGTTCCCAGAAAGAACTAGAACAGATATTTGATTGCATGCCCATCCACATACATCATATGCTAACATAACCAGTAACCACAAGTTAAAAATCTCCATATACTAGGGTCATCTGGAAAGAGGGATAAGCTGATGATGGTAGGACGTTTCAAACAAAAAAGCATATATCATAAAAGCTTAAATCAGTAGAGTAACCAACACTCATATGGCAACAAGTACGTATTCATACATCATATGAGGGAAACATCTCAACTGAATAGCATAATAAGAAGTAGAGGGGTAAAACTTACATGCTCGGGCAAGCAGTATCCATGATCAATCGGAATCAAGACAGTTTTCCCTGATTCCTTATCTTTGCTTATCAAAATGTTCCCAGCATGCCTATCTGCATTAGCCAACCTCATGTCCAAAACAGATATCTTGTGCACCTCCTCCACGGGGAAAGACTGAGTACCCATGTCCTCACAACTTCCATAATTCTTCATGAACATTTGTAGCGATCCAATCTTAGCATTCGTTGCTGATTTTTCAAATCCCTCCGGATGATAAAAACTCTCATGTAAACATTTGGCAAGTACCGTCGGTGGCACTCCAGAAAATCCAATTTTATCAGTACAAAATGGTTGAGGTCCACTTATTGGATGATCCAAAATATATGCTGCAACTTCTCTAAATGCCCCTTCTCCCACTCGAGTTCCCCTCTTCAATCCTTCTCCGTCTGATGATACAGGTAGCCCCCGAGGATTGTTTACAGCCATTGGTTCCTCATCAATTGGCTTAAAAACTGATACATACCCATCTCCCAGTGCATCAGGCATTAAATAAGCTCCACCAGAACCCTCGGAAGATCTGATAGGTTTGTTTCCTCCCTCCAACCCATCAAGTGTAGAATCAATCATAGCTCTAACCACAGAAGGCAATTTAATCTTCGGATTAACCACAACTGGTTCCAATAGAATATCACTATCTGGTAGCTTCCTACCTACACCCTGAACCTCCTCAGGTTGCGCTTCACCTACTACTACTGCTTCTTCTTCTTCTTCTTCGCCATTTCTCCTCTCATTTAAATTCAATGCAACAATAGAAATTTCGAAATTCTTCTCAACAGGTCTTGCTCTAACTTTCGCAGATTTTCGAACCAACAGATGAATAACAGCATCATTCTTTTTACAAATATCATCAATGAGCCACTGATCGTTAAGCTTCTGACCATCACATATCAATTCTTGTTCCTTAACATCATCAAACACCTCACCTTTCTTGGCAATTTGTTGCTTCACGTATCCTACATTTTTCTTCTTCTCAACCTGGAATTCATATTCTTTCCCACAAGTAGTCCTAACAGAAATAGCCTGAACATCAGAAGTTCTAAGGACCAGATGAAGAACATTACCATCACTAACACCATAATCCCTAACGAGGGAATCGTTTCGTGCTAATTCTCGGCCACCGAAAACCAGTTTTGGCTTCTTTACCACAAAACCATTACATGATTGAATCCTTAGTTTCACAGAAGAAATCGATTCTGATTCAAATACACGCATTGGAATCAAGGAACCCCCAACAGTAAGGTAAACAAGGATGGATTCATTCGAAGTAGGATCAGGGTGGGTATTGAAATTTCCAAGGGAATGGACGGAATCAATGGATTCATCGCGGATAGGACTAAGAACAAGTCCAGATACAGACATCTTGTCCTAAACAACAAGAGTATTTTTGTGCCCTAAATCAATGTAACGAAGCCTAAGAACAAAGAACCCAACAACAAGAAACAGTTTCACAAATTCATCTCCTTTTAGAATAAACCCTAATTTTTAAATGGCTAATACAGAAACACAGGATTCTAAACAAGAAAATCTGTACAGAAAAACCACAAAAGAAAAAATAATTCTAAAATCCTTAAAATTATTCCAAATTCATGACTCCAAGAACAAACCCTAATCCAACAGATTGAGGGTAGGTCCTCAAAATCATAAAATATATCAGTACCACTTCGAACCTCAATATATCAGAACCTTCCGGAAAAAATTAGAACATAAATTCCAATCCCACCCTGAAACCCGTAACACGGTATAATTCGAAGATGCAGGTGGACTCTAATTAGGAATTTCAGAATACAAATCAATCAAATTGTGTGTGGTTTATGAGAAAATAAAAATGGCGATGGATTCTTACCACAGGGAAAGAATCAAAGGATTCTGTAACGAAGAAACAAAGCTTAAATCCAAACAAGTGATTAAGATAGAAAACGATTAGTTAGCGAGGAATTGGATAACTTGGCTTCTTTTTTTTAGAACAAAATCGATTGATTTCAGAAGTGTCTTGATATTGTTTCTGATTTCCCAAAGTTTTTCCGTTTATTTCTCCAACGAAGAAATTATTTATTTATTATAGGAAGAGAGAAAACACGTAATCGCTGGTATCGGCTTTATATACGCTTGGAACGATTATACCTTTGACGAAAAAGTAAACGGTCGTTTAATTGAGTTTTAGTAGTCGTAGGAAAGAGAAAAAGGAGCCTTCATGGAAGGATATATATGGAAGTACAACAACATGCCTTATTCGGTTTTGTTCCTAAGACACCGTTCAAGTCTACTCAAGTGCCTCGACCATTTTATACTTAACTTCTTTGACAACCGCACCTCTTCTATATATAATCTAATCTTTATTTGTGGGGGAGTCTAGTTGATGAACAGGGTAGATAGATACCATGTGAATCGTCTAAATCTTTTTTCATGCTTGGCTAATTCTTTCCTTTCAATTCTTGATCTTTCATACTCTCTCATTTCCTAAATAATAATTCTTTCCTTTCAATTCTTGATCTTTCATACTCTCTCATTTCCTAAATAATAGGCTGGTTTATATAAATAGAGTAGCCCTTAACCCGTGCCGTAACGGCACGGGCCATGATGTTGGTTCATTTTTAATATATCGTATAATTTGTGTCCCGAATACTTATCAACTCCTTATGATTTAATATGTGTTTGTCATAAAAATAGTTGGGATTTTCCTCTTTTTTTTTTTTTTTTAATTTAATATTTTACCGCCGGAGATTTGCTCGAACGAAAGAAATATAATCTTAACTTCCAGACACTTTTTTATTTAGGTTCATTGCTTATAATGAGATAATGCTCTACATGAATATGGAAGTTTAAATATTTTTTGGAAATATGTCGCCAGCAGCGCTCATCTCGGTGAAATCAACTAATCAATATCGTCCATAAAAGTCTCCACATGCTCCTATTTCGCTCCAGCTGACTCATCTATCATGGTCATGTTGCCGATCCTCCAAATAGGCAGAGAATAGTATTTTTTTGCATCGAACAAATGATACAAACTATCCAATGTGACATGATTTTCCTGTAATTTTTCAACACCCATTAGATGACAATGTTTAAAATGTGTACCCATTACCTTTTCAAAGGGATTGTATATATGCGAACCTCTGCCATTAAATCTTCAACAAAGTATTGTGCCCAACAATTCGTTTTAACGAAGGCTTTGGTAACTTCAAAAGTCTTGGACATTTTGTCACTTCCGTATGTTGCTACCTTCACTTGGAATACAATCTGGCAACACATTACCTCATAAAGAACCTTGATCCTATTTCAAATTAATAGGTTGTCAATAGATCCTTTACCAAAAGTTGACATCTTCTACGTTGAATATTTATAAAAAAAATTATGGTATTGTGGATCGTTACTTTCTAATATTGTAGTTTTCAAAATTGGCCTCTTCAAGTCCCACGACTTTCTAAGTTTATATATTCTGTTTGTTTTAACATTTTAGTTTGCCATATTATGTTTGTTACTAACTTTAAATTTGATGTCATCTTCTACAGTGAACTTTATGTGATTTCAGAATCGAAATAGTTATACCTCTTTCATTCGTATCAAGTAATCCGTTGTATATCCCAATAATTCTTCTACAACAATTCCTTTCTTTTGCCGTTTCCGGACCATCAGTAGCCATTATTGTCAAACGCAATCTGTCTAATTTTTGTTGATGTTATGTATTTGCAATGTTCATTTTTCTTAAATAAATAGATTGTGGAAAAACTAAAAAAAAAAAAAAAAAAAACATAAGTATTACATCGGGTCTAAGTTACTATATCCAAAATACTCAAGACACTGCTTCTGGTGCCTTGTTTCCTCAAATTCCTCGTTGCATTCTAGACAGTACATGCAACACCAATCAGTTGCGAAGTGAGCTATTTGCGCAAGTGTGGTCAATGTATCCCTTACCTGTAATAATAATAACAACACGTCAATTTTTTTCCACTACCACCATTAGAATTAATATAGTTTTTAGTAAAATTATGTATTTATGTTAGATTATTAAAGGGACATTTATAATAGAAATTTAATTAATCATTTATCTTTGCAAAGAAAAATCCTGACCACTCTTTACATAAACAAATCGATAATAAATAATTTCATATGTTCTGATCTTGATTCGTGTCGTTCGTTTAGTTATTACATAACATGGAAATTGATTGCACCAATTTTTTAAAATGGACATGTGTTTTATCGAGTTTATTTTAACATTAGAATGATCAACCACGTTTTATACTTTATAATATAACGTTACACATTTTGTATGCGTTATTTAAATTAGCATAATATGTTTTTGTTCACCAATACCAGCCACCACCATAAAACCATATGAATCCACTTTTTTTATCCACCACCACCTAGTGGTGGAGCCAAGGGTTGACTAACCTAGCTCTAACCCCTTAAATTTTTAATAACTACATAAATTTTTTAGTTTATTTTATAAATAGTACTTTGTCCATATATATTTATTTATGGTTTAGTTCACCAAAGTTTACATGTTTCTTTTAAAAAAAAAAAATAGGCCTCTTCAATGTCAATTTTTGACTCCACCACTGCCACCATCACTGCCGCCCATCCCATGTAGGTTGTTGAACGCAATTCTAATTTTCAATCACAAATGCCATGTATAAGGTTTAGATTGAACAAAATTTCGTCAATTGATTAGTTTCATTATTTTATTTTTTTCCGTGTATATATGCTTTTTTTGTATTGCAATCAATTTTATTTTAACATTAAAAAATCATGATTTATACGATATAGTACCAAAGATAGTAGGGGTACCATTTGGGTGATCCAACTACGATCATGAAAATATTGTCTTGTATGGTATCATCCCTGAAATATATGGTACCTGCCTTTATCAAAAGTGTTAAAAACAACCAACCACATCTTCCACACTACGATGTTATCGATGTTGTAACGACAACAAAAAATTAATATTGTCCATCACTACTCACCAGCATTCACCGTCATTACTTCTTCCACCACAACATAAAATTAGAAATAAATATTATAATTAATTAAGAAAACATTTATAATTAAAAAATGATTAGTCATTTATTATGAGCAATTAGTGAAACACTAATTAATAAAACACTTTATAATGAATAAATTATTTATTATGTGCAATTAGTGAAACACTAATTAATAAATCAATTATAGATTTAAGTTGAACAAACCACCACTGATGATTTATCTTTTCTATCAATTCCAACCAAGGTGGAAAACTGGTTAGAGGCCACTCTTATGACACAATAGGTCATGAGTTCGAACCTCCCCGTTATAATTTTTGAAATTCCATATCTTGACTTGAGTATTCATTTTTCATTCATAATATTGGAATTAACGCCACGTGTGCGAGTTGTAGGGGGTGGTCAGGAGAACCACATCCCTTGATTTATATTTCCCACGATCAAATCCTGACCACCACTCAGACAGGCAAACTTAGACTAGCTTTGTTTTGTACTCTAGATGTTTCAAAAAAATAGGCTGGTTTCCTAATTGAGAAAGTCAAATGTTACTTTAGTTTTCTGTGACCACTTTTCTCTTAACTTCTTTTGATGACAAGTGTCATGTGGACCATTTCACTTTACTTCTTTTGCTAACAAGTGTCATGGGGACCATTTCACTTCACTTTTTTTATTGACAAGTGTCATGAGGACCACTTTCAATGATTAGTTCTCTTAATTTCCTTAATTTTCTCTAAAAACAAAACCAGCCTATTAATTAGGAACGGAGGGAATACAAGATTTCCGACCGTGTCTCTTATTCTCTAATGTTTTCATGATCTTTTGTTGTGTTCCTTTTAAGTATTTCTCTGTTTCAAACCAAACTGTATTTAGAAAAGTCAAATTATTGTTTTAGATTATGTTTGACTCATTTTTTTTTCCTTTCTTTCCCATGTGTTTACAGATTGTTTATTTCCTAATGCCGCTTGACGTAGTATTTGATGCGGTAAAGGCGTATGGAGAGCTTGCTCAAATGCTCGTTGAAGCAATAGTGTTCAAGGTGCTAATCATTGCAGCAGTGAAGATTTTCATTGGTTTCCTTCACAAAACCGATCCAACACAACTAAGAAACAGGCATAACGGTAACTCCCGCACTTTAAAATATCAAAATATCAAATGTCGAAATTCTTGTTACTCTATCTGCATCTATCCCTTCTTTGTCTTACTTGATCAAGCGTAAGTCCAGCTATTTCCATTCTCATAGAAAATTCCATAAATATAATTTTCTATTTTTATTGAATTATACTCATGAAGATTTCCAAACCTTATACCAAAACAGAGTCCAATACATATTCTTGAGTAACCCCAATAACAATAACACAGCTACAAGCTTTTATTTCTATTACCCCAATAGAAACAACATGGCTACGAAAAATGATCAGAATGTTTCATAATTGGTTCAAAAATTCATGATTGCAACTTTAGAATTAGGTGATACCTTTGAGTTAGTGGTACCTCATCAAGATGAAAATGGAGTTGAAGATGAGACTGAAAGTTGTTGAGAAAAACATAGGTTTTACTTGGCCTTTTCTTGCTGAAGATGAGGTTAAATTTTTGAGATAGACTCAAATGTTATGGGATACTCGTAAGAAAGTCTTTGAAACAAGACCATATAGTATTAATAGGTATCTAGTGATACTGCATCACTATAAAGCTAATGTGATCTATCAAGAACTTGATTGGAAACATCAGTGTTTTTAGATTTAGCTGAAGAAACTCTTCTTATAGCGCATGAATGTGGATTCAGTTAAAAAGATGGGTTTTTTTATGGGTGAAGTAGTCGCTATAGATCCCTCAAATGTTGTTCCAAGTGATGGTGACCCGGTTAAGGTTTCTCATCATAGACATAAATAACCCAACGAGAAGAGGCATTATGGCTATTACTGAAGCAAGATGTACTATATGGATATAAGGTATTTCTATGAGAAGTAACCACAAAAACTATGTCCTAACTTTTTCATTTTTAATCATACCAAAAGCATTTAAAAGCTGTGATGAGGTGTCAAACTCACAAGAAATATATTCCTTACTCTTCTATACACTAACAAGTAGCACAAGGATAAGCAGGTTCGTTCCTAAGGGAGAGTTGAGTCTAAGTTGTCGATTAAATTTCTGAAAATAT